>OX578147.1:40736070-40856070 GCA_951213105.1 Amaurobius ferox | reverse complement strand
GTTCTATACATTTTTTACAATTTCATTTGACCAAAAAAGAAGCAAATGCAACCATAAACAATATCCAAGAAAATTTAATTAATACGGAATTCGTAATCCACCCAAATAAGTACGTGTACATTTGGGTTTAAGCGTGTAAGTTACTACGTGTAAATTACTACGTTACAGTAAAATTACTACGTGTGAATTACTACGTTATAGTAAAGTTACTACGTGTAAGTTACTACGTGAGTGTAAGTTACTACGTTAGGTTTCATACATAACACCCTTCCCAGAACGCATTCATTGATAAAAAATCTGATGTGGGCAGCACATGACTTTACTGCAGACTCATCATTCACGTTTTCTTTATTTATTCATTAAATTGAGTTTAATTGCACAAATGAACACAACAATTATTTTAAATTGCACTGAATTTGCACTTTTAATTCAATTTTCGTTTTCATTTGGTAACTGGACTTAATTTCAAAGATGGCTTATCGAAACTGCTAAAAACTAATATGTTTCCCATACGACTAGACCTAGAGTATTGGGTTGATCTTATTATTTTCATCGTCAAAAATTATGTTTAAAACATGGATTTATTTGACTTATTTGAGCATACGTAGTCTTTTATTTTAGATTTTGACGAATTTTGAGGACCATTTCGCACAAAAGGCGGGTTCATTTTTTACGAATCATACCAAAATCTAATCAACAGCAAGACAACCAACAAGTGACTCATCTTCCAAATTTTGTGAAATTTGGTAAATTAGTTTTTCAGCTAGAGTGGATAAAGGCAATTTTTGAGGGCCATTCAACAAGAAAAGGCAGGTTCTGCTATTCCGAATCATACCAAAATGCAATCACCAACATGGTTATCTACAAGGCACTTACATGTCAATTTTAAGAAATTTGGTCAATTAATTGAGTTAGAGTGCATACATTGCACAGACATATACACTGACGTCACGCTAATCGCAGGTTTTTCGTGTTTTAGAGGTCCCAAAACGTGTGGATTCATCGAGAACTCGAGTTGAACACGATTTCAATACTTTTCCTATATATTACCATAAATTGCAGGGAAAGTAAACATCACAACACACTGAAATCAGTAAAAGCAGATTCTGTATACCATTAGACATTTATAAGCCAATAGGAAATATTATTGCAAAGCGCAAACACCATCCATAATATGTGGCATCGCAATCACTCACAGAAACTAATACGATAAGATTATCTGGATGTGGTACATTGATTGCCAAAGTTTCTTTTTTCATCCAGTAACACTTAGGTATATCCGGAGTATTAAGGAGACGGAAGTATTCCAAATGCTATTTTCTTTTCTTTTTTATATATATCCTATTTTTTGTTACAGATATATTTATTAAGAGGTGGAATTACATTTAAGGCTCATGAATTTATTTTCAAAGCTAGGACATATTATACGGGCGAATCCGTCAAGACGAGGTAAAATAGTAAAACATGTAAAGAGCCTTGATGTCCCGACCGGGAATCGAACCCTTGATCTCTGAACTGGCCAGCCGACGCTCTACCGTTGAGATACTAGGATGAAATTGCATGTTCTTACCGTCGAAGTAGACTTTGCATTCACCACCTCCTAATGTCCGATTGACGGCAGTTGGCAATATGACTCGTCGCCTTCTGCTATTTTTTACCCTATGTAAGCCTCCTGCAACTATTATTTTTACCCAGGTTAGTATCATGCGTGGTCGTTATCTGCTCAATTAGTCATTACTAGGTCACTTTCAAGCCTCTGAGATCTTTTCACTAACCAACAGGGTTGATTTGTTCGGGCACCATTGTTAAGAGCCTTGCTGCCGCAATCGGGAATCGAACCCCTGTTCTCCGAACAGGCCAAACTTCTACCATTGAGTTACTGGTACGAAATTGCAAGCGCTTATCGTCGAAGTGGAATCTACAAACATTATTACCATTCTTTATTCACAAATTGAACCAAATAAAGGATGTAATGGATTCAATTCAAAGCTATACTCATTGTGGATAATGATAAATTTTATCAATATAAACAATTGATATTATGTAAAATTGTCGAATTTTTTTTTCGTCAATACCCATCTTCTTTTTGACAATTTTATATAATATCAAATTTGAATACAGATAAGATTTATATAATATTGCTATACACTGTATCTGGCATCAATTTACAATGTTTTATTAAAAGACTTACACTGTTTCAAAGAATGGCCAGCATGACACTAACAAATATCCTCTTTAAATAATGTAATACAATGCAGAGAGAAAATATGGTATACAAAAGTGCAATTCTTACAGGAAGAATGTATTCTATTTCATTAATATGTTATAAACAAGTAGTATCTAATGTAAAAGTTGAAGCCATTCCTGTTATATGTGACTCACAATAAATCTGGGAAGGAGTTGTGACGGGATTATCTGAATAAGATACCGGGATTGCAGCTTTCTTTTCAATTAGTGATCGATTGGTATATTGTGAGTTTGAAAGTCCCTAAATCCGTTTTAATTACTTCTTATATTCCCTACAATAGAAATGCAGAAGGAAAGTATTGGAATCGTGTTGAAAATCGCAAGTCGAGTTTTCGATGAATCTACACGTTTTGAGACTTCTAGAACACAAAAAGCTATTTTCAGCGTGGTGTGTATGGGAGTGTTGTTGTCGTTGAGACCCAGACCGTCCGACCTACCAGAAAGGTGTAAGGTAACTGTTTGGACGGCCAGGGAGTGCCACCCAATTTAGACCGGAACCTAGTGGGGAAGGCATCCACAGGGATCGCACCCTCCTTCCCCTACCACCAACCCCTCGGAAGGACTTACGGGCCCACATGTTTAACCTGAACGTAGTCCGCATGAACACGGCGGCAGTTGTGGCAGCGTGCAAATTAAGCGCGCAAACCACCGGGCTACCGCGCCCGAAATATGCCAGCAGCACGCGGTGTTCCCTGGTGGTCACCCACCCAAGTACTAACCGCGCCCGATGCTGCTTGACTTCGGTAATCTAACGAGAACCGGTGTTTTCAGCACGGTATAGCCGTTGGCTGTGTGTGTGGGAGTGTGAAATGCATGTATCCACCCTAATACAAAAACTGATTGAGCGAATTTCATAAAATTTTATAGGTGCGTCAGTTATGGGTGACCCTGGTGCTAATTAGATATTTTTACGACTCGGGATAATCTGACTTCACAAAAATCATATGTATTCACTCTAGCTAAAAAACTAATTGGCTATTTCACAGAATTTGACAGATAAGTCATTTGTAGGTTACCCTGGTGCTGATTAGATTTTGATAATATTTAAAAAAAAAATGTTTTTTTGCGAAATATCCCGCAAAATTCGCCGATATCTAAAATTAAAGATTACTTATGCTCAAATGTATCGATTAAGTTCTTGTTTTATACGTAATTTTTGATGATGAAAATAATAAGATCAACCCTTTTCTTCTAAGTTTAGCCGGTGTCGAGATTTTTTAGATTTTTCGTATTTTCTGTAGGAAGCCTTTGAAAATACGTCCAGTTACCAAATGAAAACGAAAATTGAATTTAAAGTGAACATTCAGTGTATTTTCAAATAATTATCTGTGTTATTTTATGCATTTAAACTTAATTCAATGAATTATTAAAGAGATAAAGAGAAAATGAATTGAGTCTATAAGGGAATTTAAGACGTTTACTACTTTCCCTACAACACACGGAAATGCACATGAAAAGTATAGGAATTGTGTCAAAACTTACAACGCGCGTTTTGGAGAGATCTACACGTTTTGGGACATCTGGAATACAAAAATACCATTTTTTGCCACATTTGTGTGTGTGTCTATCTGTGCGTTTGCCAATGTGTCTTTATGTGTAATGCATGTATCCACTATATCTTAAAAACTATTCGACAAAATTTAACAAAAAATTGTAGGTAAATTACACGTGGGTTATCCTGTAACTGACTAGATTTCGATATGATTCAAATGAAAAAAAAATAACCTGCTATGTTTTACGAAACGACCCTAAAAATTATTTATATCTACTCTAATGGAAAGCTAATAGACCGATTTTCACAAAATATAATTGATAAGCCGCTTGTATGTTACCCTGGTGCTGATTAGATTTGGAATGATTCGGGAAAGAGATTCTGCCGTTTTTGAGAAATGGCCCCCAAAAATTTCAGACTAAAGTTATTTGAAAATTAACTGATTGTGAACGGTTGCAGACAGATTTAGATGTACTGTATAACTGGTCTGTTATAAATAAACTCGATTAAAATGTTTCAAAATGCTATGTTATGAGCATGGCTAGGATCCGTAATATTCACAATTACAATTACATTTTAAATAATTTACCTCTATCTCGATGTACTCATATTATTGATTTGGGTGTCACTTTCGATGATACTTTTAACTTTAAGAGACATATCGATAATACTATTAAAATAGCCTACCGAAGACTTGATTTGACCTTAAGATGATCTCTTGTTCTTGCCAGATCTGATACTATTATTTGCATTTATAATACCCTTGTTAAACCAATTTTGGAGTATTGTGCAATGATCTGGGACCCTATTTACAGTCTGCATTCTCAACGATTAGAAGTCGTGTAAAATAAACTTTTACGCACTGTGGATTACAGATAGATCTGGGACCCTGTTTACAGTCTGCATTCTCAGCTAATAGAAGTCGTGCAAAATAAACTTTTACGCACTGTGGATTACAGATACATGGCTATTATCCTTATGATATGCATACGAGTAATCTCAGACAAAAATATAATTTAATGTCTCTTGTAAAAAGAAGAAAATGGCCCTGCCTCTTGTTTTATTATAAAGTTTTAAATAACACTATTGATTACCCCACTTTACCTTCTTCCCTGAAATTTAATATACCTGTAAATAATACTAGGAAAAAAATTTGTTTCACAATACTACTGTTAAACACAATTATATGAAATGCTATTCTATCTATAAATTTGTTGATCTATATAATACTTATTGTACTGATATTGATATCTTTAATTTGACTCCTGCCTGTTTTAAAAAAGTCTGTTTAGATGTGCTTGACATATATACTACTTAGTATTATTGTATTTTATGTTCTTTTTATATTTGTGTGGCTATTGTATCTGGATTTCATCTGTAGTGCCACGTAAATTGAATAAATAAATAAATAATATGTACGCTCAAAAGTATCAATTAAATGCTTATTTTATACATAATTTTTGACTATTTTGGACTAAATTCCGTGACTGTGCGTTGCTTATATTTTCCTCCACGCTGTGTGCACACACATACGTATATTTTCTTTTATTATTGCAGATATGTAAATGGTATAAACATTGCGTTTGTAATTCGAAAAAAAAACATTTCTTTAAGACATTCAAGACGGTAGAAATGAATTTGCTATCCAGATTAAATTTAAATTAAAAAAAAATTCTCATATTCTAATAAATTGATTATTAGAACAAACTTCCGTAAACCTCCGCTCCTTTATAGAAAAAAATAATATCTAGATGCCAGAAAATTATGCAGATACGCAACATTCAATCCCTTTGGCTGCCGGCATCAAATATAAGAGTGAATTGAGATCAAATTAAATTATTACATTCAAATTAAAGCTTTGTCTCTAAAGAAATCTCTTTCTAAAAGAAATATCTTTTCAAAGCACATATTTTGCCTCCATAAAACTCCTTGTTTAAAGGGTAAATATTAATTGCTCAATGTAAATGAATTTACAGTCAAGCACAAAAAGTAGGAAACTTCATTATCTCTAATTTTAATAATTCAATTGACGCTATTCAAGTTGAATTCTTTTCATCTAGATAGTGACTACTTTTTTAATTAAAAATTTCCCTAAGCTGCTTCTAAAAAAATGTAATGTTAAATATCTTCATTGAAATACCCAAGATACTATTCATTCAGTGATGCTAAAAATAATTTTATCATTCCCGGCAAATTCAGTATTTTTTAAACAAATCCATTTTTCATACATTCAGTACTTTCAAAAATAAATATAGCTCAACAAACCTGAATGTTGCATCATATTTTTAGTGCATTGCATCATATACAGAGCTAAGATATGACGCAATGTCAAACGTGCGGTATACCTTTAGGTAGATGGACGGTCTAAGTAGGAAAAAGACAGCTGACTCTGGCGAAAATTCAATTAACACCCTGAAGGAAAAGTTTTGAGATTGTTTCAAGCAAGGAGTGATTTTTTATCCACGAAATTGCCAAAAGAATAAAATATTAACAGTCAATTAAAAATATATAAATCATACAAGTTTTCAAGTTAAGTTAAACATTTCAAATATAACTTAAAACGTGTATTGCTGCATCAAAGCAATGGAAATATGTGATGCAATTTTTGAGTACCGCTATATTCCGTTTATTATACAGTATTTCTATTACAATACATATATTTGATTTTGATTTTATACAGTTCATATTGTTATAGATGCATTATCGATAATACGCATTGAATTCGATTTTGAACCAATATTTCAAGAAGATTCTTCATAAAAATTTCTCTGTAGAACGCCTACAAAATTTGGCCTAACTATTTTAACTTGCTGGAGGAGAATGGGTGGGGAATCCATGGTCGGGCTATCCAACTGAAATAAAAGCATGACTAAAAATATAAACAATTTGAACGCTGAACTAAATGTGCAACTAATTTTTATTTATTTTGTCGGAAAAAGGGTACCATTTATTAATATACAAACACAGTTTCAATACTTTAATATTTTGAACAATAAAATAAAAGTAGTTTATGGCAGAATGGGTTGTTCTAATTGGTTTCTTATCGCTTTAACACTTTATAATACAACAAAGTTGAAAAGTGTTTATGACTTTGTTCATTCTGTCTGTCTGTCTGTCTGTCTGTCCGTTAGCTCTATAACTCCAAATAACTTGCAAACTCGATAGCTTGCAAAAATGAGATAAATTGAACCCTGTGGGACCTAATTTTTTAAACATTTTTTAAGCGGATTTAAAGTTCACAAATTGCTCCGAAAATTTTAAGAAATATTCAAATTATCCTATAAAATATATATAAAAAAATTTCAACAAAATATATTCAGTAATTTTTTAAATAAAAATTAAAATAATAATTTCACCTTTTATATGAAGCGATCACGTGACCATTATATGGAGAGATCACGTGACCCACTTCAAAATAAAATATGGCATCCATCTTGTGTCAAAATCGTGATTTTTAAAGTTCTTTTTAATTCATATTTAGTATTGTATCCGTCCTAAAACCGCTTTATTTTTGCTTAAATTCCGTGCATCTGCATTCTGAAACAACTCAATTACAATATATTTGAGGTTAAATGATCATCCAAATTTGATTACTTCTACAACGAAGCCTAATTTTCACTTATAGAAAATGTAAACAGCAAAATATGTAGAATGAGTTGTATAAGAATTGCGGAATTTCTTTAACGCAAAATTATTTAGCTCATGGAGTCTGCAATATAGCTGATATGAATGAAATATTCATTGATTTTACACTGAGAAGGACGATTTTTTCGATGGAGTTTTAAGCACAGAGTTATTTACTTGTACCTCCATGGTTTTCAATTTTTATATAAAATAAATTATTATATCATTGTGATGAATGCAATAAATGGAAAAATGTTTATGGATGAAATGCTGCTTTTATAGAGAGAGCCAGGCGTGTTATATTTCGATGATGTCATTTGAATACATTTCATTTGTTTTCGATGAAGTTTTCAAATATAATAATTTATTGTAATATTATGATAATTTTAAAAATATTTCCGAGGAATGTATCGCATTTTAGAGATGTTTAAACCAAGCAATTTATATTTCAATGCCTTGATTTGAATGAAGTTCATTTTTTTCGATGAAGTTTTAAGTTTTCAAATATAATAAATTAATGTAGTATTGTGATAATTTTCAAAATATTACCAAGGAATGTATCGCATTTTAGAGATGAAATTGCAATGAAGTTGGAAAATGTTCATAATCAATGCTTTATGCATGATTGATCTTTCCTGTTAATTTTTTCAACTTATTTTTACAGCTGGTTTACAAATATGAGCTTTCTTTCGTGACATATTTTTGCATGTTTTTCTCTTTTAATCTGTTTCTATAAGTTATCTTACCGCTTTATTTTCTTCTTTATCCCGCTTTCGCTTTATGTGTTAGTTGTTTCTGCAAGTCGATTTGGGTTTTTACCCTTTCATTCATTTCTGCGGCGATGGCAAGTTACTTTCTTCTACCTTCATCCACGTAAACCAACTTCATTTACGGACTTTACTTGAGTAAGTGCGGTCGCGAATCTTGTTGGTTTGAAAGAAGATGCTTCTATTTGTCTTTGGAATAAGAAGACCAGTATTTTTATATGTATGATGTATTTACGAAGTTCTCATTTATTGTGCTATTATTGCAGCAGTTTTCGAGCCATTACTTGATACGCTTAAAGTTATTAAATGTTATTGAAATTTATTTTTACTGCGATTTTCTCACTTAACACCATTTCGTCTCCATCTGACTCAAGACTCAAACGATTTATAAATCTGATATGTAAATTGAGCCAAATTCATATATTAAAACATTATAAAATTGCCTATCTGCAGTTAACGAGAAGATATTGGATTGTTTGAGCTACTGGAGAGAATAATTTCTATTCCGCTTAAGTTTAACCAGCCTATCCTTCTCGTTTCAGTTTTTGATTAGGACAAAGCTTCTAATTTATGCGTGCTATTTTCGCCGGATATGATTGCGATTGGACGTTAATATATAAACAAGAAAGCTGCGTAAAGCATTGATTATGAAACCCTTTCCAACTTCAATGCAATTTTATACAAACATCTCTAAAATGCGATACATTCCTCGGTAATATTTTTAAAATTATCATAACACTGCAATAACTTATTATATTTGAAAACTTCATCAAAACAAATGAACTTTTCTCAAATGATGTCATCGAAATATAAATCGCCTCTATATAAAAGCAGCGTTTCATTCATCACAATACTATAATAATTTATTGTATTTAAAAATTTGAAAAATTGTTATGTACCATATTTATTTTAAAATGTACAACCTTACTCATATGTAAGATAAGTAAACTCTTGGAAAGATATTTATTATATAATATATCTCTTTCTTCTTTCTGGAAGATATAAAGAGAGTAAGAATTTAATTGAATTCATTTTTCTCTCTATATTAAATAATTTGTATTTAAAACACTACCTAACATATATTACTGAATTTTTTTTATATATTTTATGAGATAATTTGAATATTTCCTAAAATTTTCGAAGCCATTTTTGAATTTTAAATTCGCTTAAAAATTATTTGAAAAATTAGGTCCCATAGGTTTCAATGTATTTCATTTTTTCAACCCGGGTTCAATAAAAAACTAATTGGGTGATATTATTCATTTATATTCCCATAGGTCCCACAGACCGTCTGAAAAACATACTAAAATTTCATTTTGATAAAGCCATTTTTACGGTAGTTATCGTCCGAGCGGACAGACAAACAGAATGAATGAACAAAGTCATAAACACTTTTCAACTTTGTAAAGAGTTAAACAGTCTAATATGGGCAGCATATGCCTACATAATCCAATGACTTTCACTACATAATCCAGTGACTTTCACTACATAATCCAATGACGTTACCTTTAGACTATGCCTTTAACAGCGAAATAATGGTGTACAATACAGGACTCACAGCACGATAGTTTTAGTAAGGAATTAATACCACGTACATTAAAAGTCGGCGTTTCTATCAACTTATTAGTACAAGCAGAATGATTTATGCACTCTGACGTGCAAAATCTTCATCAAAATGCAACTGATATATCAAATCTAATAAATAAATAATATCTCTTAAAATAAATAACCACTGATGGATTTTTGGGCATCAAAATTAAAAGTTATAATAAAAAGTAATTTCTCTCGTAAATAGAAGTAAGTTGTCCATGAGAATGAATTTGGCAGACTTATCGCATAGTAGTAAGTATGGAAAGCGGACATATTTGATAAAATTCACTCCTTTCTTAACTTTAGGTGACGCTTGTGAATGTTTATTTGAGAAACTTGCAAAATATCGAGAACGGAACATACTGGCGTTTAAAAGTTTGTAGCATCCTCAATGAAAACTACGCATGAAATGATTATTTACTTAACAGTGTTGAATGTTCTGGTTTTGAATGACTCTTTTTCAAAAGGTCATTAAAAATTATGCAATATAACGATAATGGTTTATATTAGCGTTTTTAAATGTATGGCATTCCTTTTCTAATACAAAATTACATATAAAATGACTACATATTTATCTGAAAGACTAATTTTTGATGATTTTATTTTCAAAAATTCATTCGAAAATTGGACGGGGTTATCGTCCGAGCATTTAATTCGGTTTCAAATCAATATAATTTTAGTACTGACTGATTGTAATAAGCGTAACGAATTTTGTTCGAAAAGCACCATTCGTTCGTGGGATATCACATCCACAGGTTCGCCCATACTAACATACACAAACATACATATACTAACATACATATACACACAGACTAACTTACATATACTCACATAAACCACTTTCAAACTGTTCGATTCGAGATCAGGAATGCTTTAAACGTAATCTTTCCTCAAAAGATTGAATTCGAATGTTCGATCTTGCCACTATACTTTTCCTATACATCTATGTATGCATGTATACATGTATGTAAGTATGTAAAAAACACTATTAATGTGGGAAAATGCCGGGTGGACAATTTTTCCTATGCAAAGGAAAAATCTGATGTTAAAACTTAATGCCAAGAAAAAAATACTATTCATTTTATACGTAGCATAACAATCAATCATAGAAACTAATGCCATGAGATTATCTCCATGTGGTGTGCTGATTACAGGGTTTCTGTTTCATTAAGTGGCACTTAGAAATACAGCGCGAGCTGGGAAGACGAAAATCTTTCCACAAACTTATTTTTGTATCTTTTTATGCGCAAGTCAAATTTCTGATTTAAATTGATTAATGTATTAATTGATTTTTACGTTCAATTTCAAAGAAATACAAATTCGTACTTAACGATAATGCAACATCTTTTATTGCACATTTGAGAGGCACAAAACCTCACAATTTAGCTTTGTTGTGAAGCTGTAGTGATTTTACGTCATTTTACCGGACATGAATGCCTTGCAGTGTGTTAGCGTGCTAGTGTGCTAGTGTGTTAGTGTAATAGTGTGATAATGTGTGAGTGCGTTAGTTAGTGCGCTAGTATGTGTGTGTGTTAGTGTGCTAGTATGTTAGTGTTTAGTATGCGTGTGTTCGTGACTGTATTTGTGTGTGTCTGAGGGTCTCTGTGAATGTCTGTGCATGTATTCACTCTAGCTGAAAAAGTGATTACCAAATTTCTTAAAATTTAGTAGGTAAGTAATGTAAGGTTGACTCTGGTGCTGATTAGATTTTGGTACGATTCGGAAAATACGACCTTTTTCACTTTCCTTATATACATATTGTATAAGGTAAGTATTGTGACAGGGTTGAAATTTTGAATTCGAGTTTTCGACGGGAGAGCATTTTTCAAGCATCCCTGATCACGACTCGGACATTTTGGAAATGATGTCTGTGTGTGTGTATGTGTGTGTGTGTGTGAAAGTATGTGTCTGGGTGTGGGTGTGTGAAAGTATGTGTGTGGGTGGGTGTGTGTGTGAAAGTATGTGTCTGGGTGTGGGTGTGTGAAAGTATGTGTGTGGGTGGGTGTGTCAGTGAGACGATATGTGAAGACGATATCTCACGAACGAATGGAGCGATTCGAATGACATTTGGTACAAAAATCATAATCTGTGAATACTGGAAGCCTATTGTTTTAAAATATAATCGAATGTCCAGAACTCCATTAAATTTTCGAGTGAAATTTTGAAAAAATCATAAAAACATCAAAATCTGTAATAAAGTTACGCAAATGGACATTTCTTATGTAATTTTTCCTTAGAAAACGATTGACATAAACTTTAGAACGCTAGCATGAACCGTTCTCGAGACATTACACGTTTTTCAAATAGATTTATCAAAAAATCCCATAAATTAAAATTAAATATTAAGTGTTGACAAACATGTTCACTTTTCACATGTGATATCATGCGATAAATTAGGCGACATCATTTTCGTGGATCTAGCTGGTTCCATTTATGAGAAAAGATTCTTTGAGTAATACTTTTATATTTGAAAGCCAATAGTCATCTATCTGCTATAAGAATAACTTATTATTCCGTCCATTACACCTGGCGAGATTTTGGTGACGAATTTGGCGTAATGTTGCCAACTTGGCGACATTTTTAAACGTTGCCAAATTACCGAAAATCTCGCCAAATGGATAAAATTGATGCTAAATCAATGAAAATGACGACTAATTGAAGAAAATTCAGTATCTTGAAAAGAATATGAGTATCTACTATAAGAATAACATTTTTTAACTGTAAAAGTAGTAAATTCATTGCATTATATAAGGAAAGTCATGCGCTGTCCACATCAGATTTTTTTTTTCTTGTAAAATGGTCCGCAAAATCGTGAAAATATCAAATTAAACATACATATCCACACAGGCATCAATTAAAGGCGTGTATCATACATATTACTTGACAACGAAAATAATAAAATCAACTCCATTACTCTAGAACTAACCGATTTCGATATATTTCAATTTGTTCGAATATTTTGCCAGTCGCCAAACAGAATGGGAAATTGAATTAATATTGCATATTCAGTGTAATTTCAATTAATTGTCATTGTTATATTGTGTAATTAAATTAAATTTAATGAGTGATGAAATAAATAAGAATAAAATAAATTTGAGGCTGTAGGAAAATTAATGTCCTGCCAACATTAGATTTCTTGTTTACGAATTAACTAGTTAACCAAGTTTTTAATGCATATTCGACTCAAATGAAAAAGTGTGCATTTTTTGTTCAAAAACATTCCTTCTTTAGTTTTTACAGACAGCGAATAGTGTACGATCGATAACTTTTTAATCATAAATATTTCCACACATTCAAATATGTCCCTTTATACTTGGATAATGATGTCCCACCTGAATTTTTTTCATGTCAGCAAATAATCCTAAGGTGTGTGTTTCAGCATTTTCTATAGTAGTTAATTAAAATCATACTTTAGTAACTTCTGGCCTGTGGCACAATTTTTTGCATCAATCGCAACCCCAGAATACCTAGTTATTTTATGTTACTTTTTTCAATGATTTGTTCATGCTTATTAAATAAATTTAAAATTTAGATTTGAAATATATTTAGTTGCGGTTCTATCAACTGTAAAAGCAATACAAGCTGATTCTAATTTATTCAGTTGGATATTCTTTAATTTTATTCTAGAATTTTGTGAAATACATTGCCTATTCATCCGTTAATATATGTGTGAAAAACTGAGAAGTCTGTGAAGAAAAATAAAAATGCCTCCTAATATAAATACATTTTGCGATTTTAAATCTGCAGTAAACAGATTTACTCCGATTTAGTGAAATGACAGTTACTGTCTATTTTATGTGCAATATCAAGAAATATTGTTGCATTGGAGGGAAGTATTGCAACTTTCCATAAAATCTCAAATTTCAGTAGTTAAACTTTAAAAGTTCAAACTTTATAAGTCAAATTTACAAAAACTATACGTTTTAAAACGATTCAAAGTTCGACTTATTCGAATTAAAAATATTTTCCCGATAAATTGCACTCACTTGTTTGAATTGTTTGAATTAGGAAAACTTGTTTGAATTAGGGAAAAACTCAGATTAGAACACTATTTTTTGCACTTATTTATTTATTACATTTTAGGACTTTTAAGAATCATGACAATTATGTTAATCAGTAAAGAGCTATTTTCGAGATTAGGAAGTTGATGTTTATGACCTATCCTGAAACAAACTTTGTAAACGTTGTTTTATTACCATTTAGGACTTTTTAGAATCGTGACAATTATGCCACTCAGTTAAAAGCTGTTTTCGAGATTAGGAAGTTGACGTTTATGCCCTGTCCTGGAATAGAATTTGTAAAAGTTGTTTTTTTACATTTATACTATTGAAATACGGCAGCGGGTAACAATAATTATAATTAATATTCAAACATTATACATTAAAATTTTCACAGTATAGTAAGTATTTTTTATTACAGATTACAGTATTTTTATTACATTAATTGATGTTATTTGGCAGTTCTCGTGGTATTTTGTTCTTGTCATCTGCATTTGAGGTGAAAATTCATTTCCGTCATCTTTAATAAAAACATTTATTTTTTCTTAATTCAACAAAGCACAATTTTTTATATGTAATAGCTTTAAATTTATGTTTAACATTTTGTCCTACCGGTTCAGAAACTTTGGCAATGCTTTTCTGATATTTTTACTTCACATATGACAGAATGTAACAAAAGTCCTTAAAATTTTGTAATGCATTATGTCGAAAAAGAGTAGTGGCTTTTTATTCTACATTGTCTACATATGCTTTTTTGAAGAGGACTTTTGCTGTGAAAATAACAGAAGCATCTGATGCATTAATTACGTCTAAAGAATTAATGATATTTCTTACTTACTCTAAATTCTGTGAGTAAAATGCAGCTGCAATTAATCGCATATACCTAGCCTTGTTAAAACACGCTTTGGCGAAAGTAGAAAATTGGTATATGCAAGTATCTTGTATATCTTTATACGCTTTTACCTGCAAAGGTGTTTTTAAGAAAAGTTTCTTCATAGAAGAAATAATTTTATATATATCTTATTATATTATTAGATTTCTGGAATTTTCTGTGCTGTTGTTAACTTATTTAACAATTTAAACTCAAAAAGAAGTTATGGCATGTACAAAATCAGTTATATAAGTTAAAGTAAAAAAATACGATGTAGGCAGTACATGACTTTCCCTACAGACTCATATTCACGTTCTCTTTATTTCATCAATAATTCAATAAATTGAGTGCAATTGCACAAAACAACACCTATAATTATTTTAAATTACTCATAAATTACAATTTTAATTCAATTTTTGTTTTTATTTGATGACTGAACTTATTTTCAAAGGTAGCGTAGCGAAAATGTGAAAAACTAAAATATCTCAAAAATGGTTAGGCCTAGATGCGGTTGGAATTATCCTTTTCATCGTCAAAAATTACGTATAAAACAAAGCATTTAATTGATTTATTTGAGCATACCTAAACTTTTATTTTAGAATTTAAAGATTTTTGAGGGCCATTTCGCAAAATAAGGCAGGGTCTTTTATCCCAAATCGTACCAAAATCTAATCAGCACCACTGTCGCCCCATAAGGGACTTAATAAATTTTATGGAATTTGGTCAAATAGTTTTCATTTAGAGTGAATACATACATTGTACAGACAGACACACACACAGACGTCACTATAAAAATTGTTTTTTTATGTGTTCTAGAGATCTCGAAACGCGTAAATCCGTTGAATATTCAAGTTAAGATTTTCGGCATGATACCGATACTTCCCCTATACATTATCATATATTGCAGGAAAAGTTAAAATATTTAATATATGTATTTTCAAAGCAGAATTTGAGTTTTTATACATATGCTCTATAAAGCATACATTTATATGCTCTCTCTCTTGTGTGAGAGTATATTTATATGATCATACAAGATATCATTGTATTTATATATCACTGGAATCTTCAATGCCGATGTTAACTTATCTAGAAATTTGCTGATCTTAACTTACCTAGAAATTTGATGGCGTGAATTTATTCAGCAATTTGCCGATGTTAGTTCGTTACTAATTCCCCCGTGGTGAAGGAGTGCTTACGCACCACGTCCACCAGACCACCCAGGGTATCCCATGGCGAACGGGAGGAGATTTGCAGCTTCACTTTTATAGAGGCTCCCCGAAGGGCTGAAGTCCGACTTGGCCTCAACATGACAACATCCATGCCCGCTGGGAGGATTCGAACCCGCAACCCGGCAATCCAGCGATCAGACGGAAACGCATGCCCCTGACCGCTCGACCACCGGATCGGCTTTTGCTGATGTTAACTTATCTAGCAATGTGCTGATGTTGATACTTATCTAGCAATAGTATATAAATGTTTTTATACATTAATATTCTCTATATCTTAAGTGAGAGCATATTTATATGTGTATATGTTCTATTTCTTTTGAGATAATTTTATTTATAGATCTCTGGAATCTCCCCTCTTGATAATGACTTATCTAGCAATTTAAACTCGTAAAACTCGTATAAGGAAGGTAACATGTAAAAAAATGAAGTTAAAAATTAAATGAATACTTAATATTTGTATTTTTAAAGCAGAATTTGAGTTTTTTAGTCTTTAAATGCTTTATAACTAAAAAGTCTTTAAATATGCTATTGCATATAATTCTGGTTCTAGTTATATGCGTCCAAATATAATCATACTCAGGAATTCTCAATGCTTTTACATAGAACACTTCCATTTGTTATATAAATTACATATTCATATTATCTTTTCAAGCTCCTAATGCTAGTTGCACCAGCTGAAATTCGGGCGATTGATAATTAAGTTTCAAATGTAGACTTTCTAGCTTTCAACTTAGGATAGTGGATCATCAATCTTGAATCATTTCTAAAGCTTTCACAATGCCGAGAGTTCCTTTGAGTTTAAGATCCTAACTCAAATGGTGCTTTAGAGAAACTCAAAGGCATGAATGCCCGCTGCCTGAACACACAGAAGTTTAAACATCCGAAGTTTTCTAGGCGGAGATAGATATGATTCAGTACGGGAGTTATATTGAAGCTGTGCTTGGTTATTTGCGGATATATAATTCAGAATACATTGAATTCTTATGTGCATATCGGAAGTGTAAGACTCCACTGGAGTCTCTCATCCGTCAGTAATCGCTATTATTTAGCTGTGTTTATATCGTCATTAAATTTATTTTTAACTTTCTTATATACATAATGTATAAGGAAAGTATTGTGACTGGGTCGAAAATTCGAATTCGAGTTTTCGACGGGAGAGCACGTTTCAAGCATCCCTGATCACGAATCAAACATTTTTGAAGTGATGTCTGTGTGTGTGTGAAAGTATATGTGTGTGTGTCTGTGTTTGTGAATGTATGTATGTGTGTGAGTGTGTGTGTGTGTGTGTGTGTGTGTCAGTGAGTCTGTGGAGACGATAACTGACAAACGAATGGACCGATTCGAACGAAATTTGGTACAAAAATCATAATCCGTAAACACTGAAAGCCTATTGTTTCTATACGCAATCGAATTTTCAGAACGCTCCCTAAATTTACAAGAGAAACTTTGAAAAAATCACCAGAAAATTAAAACCACAAATAAAGTTACGCAAATAGACATTTCTTATATAATTTTTCATTAGAAAACGATTTACATAAATTTTAAAACGCTAACATAAACCGTTCTCGAGATATTGCACATTTTTCAAAAAAGTTATCAAAAAGTCATATAAAATAAAAAAAACATATTTCCTATTGAGAAACATGTTCACTTTTCATATGTAATACCATGCGATAAATTTGGTGACATCATTGTCATGGAACCAGCTCGTTCCATTCATGAAGAGGGATACTTTTAGTAATAATTTTGCATTTGAAAGCCAATAGTCATTTATCGGCTATAAGAATAACTTATTTCTCCATCCATAACGCGTGGCGATAATTGAGCGACGAATTTTGCGGAATGTCTCCAACTTGGCGACATTTTAATTGTTGCCAAATTAACAAAGAAATCGCCAAATGGATAAAAATGACGCTAAATCAATGAAAATGATGACTAATAGAAGAAAATTCAATATCTTGAAATATAAGTATCTACTATAAGAATAACATTTTTTTTAACTGTAAAAGTTGTAAATTCATTGCATTATATAAGGAAAGTCATGTCTTGCCCACATCAGATTTTTTTTAAAGTGTTATTATAAATTCATTCAAAATAGCGAAGATATTTAAGCAAATTTTGCAGATTTAGATAATTAGGAAGTATGCACTCAATTTTAATACATCATAAAATAATTCATATATCACGAGAAATTTCATTTTATTAGCTATTTTGTATTGGATAGAATCTTTAAATTTTTTACAGGATACGATGTTTCCCTTTCGTCCTGCAAGGGAATCAACAAACCCGAAGTTCAAAAGAGTCACCCATTCTTCATTCGGATCTTGCACTGACGAAGGGGATTCAGTGTATCCCTCGAAACAGCTGTATGCTGCATTATTGCATTATTTGTGTTTTAATGCGTTGATCGGGTTTTTCTTAATGTATTGCCTTAACATGTTTGCTTGTCAAGAAATTCAAAAATTATAATTTTACTTTTATTAACACTTTACAACATAGTTGAAAATTGTTTATGACTTTGTTCATTCTATCTGTCTGTCTACATGTCTGTCTGTCTGTCTGTCTGTTCGTTAGCACGATAACTGCCGCAAAAATGACTTCATCAAAATGAAATTTTAGCATGTTTTTCAGACGATCTGTGGGGCCTACGGGAATATAAATGAATAATATCACCCAATTAGTTTTGGATTGAATCCGGATTGAAAAAATGAAATACATTGAACCCTATGAGACCCAATTTTTCAAACATTTTTTAAGCGAATTTAATATTCACAAATTGCTTCGAGAATTTTAAGAAATATTCAAATTATCCCATAAAATATATACAAAATTTTTCAGTAAAATATGTTAGGTAATTTTTTAAATAAAATTATTTAATACAGGGAGAAAAATAAATTCAATTAAATTCTGACTCTTGCTATATCATCCAGAAAGAAAAAGAGATATATTATATAAAGAATATATTTCCAAGAGTTTAATTATTTTATATATAAGAGAGGTTTCACTTTTAAAATAAATACGGTAGATAACAATTTTTCAAAATTTTAAATAAAATAAATTATTAGAGTATTGTGATGAATGAAACGGTTGGAAAAATGTTTATGAATTAAATGCTGCTTTTATATAGAGGCGATTTATATTTCGATGATGTCATTTGAATGGAGTTCATTTTCTTCGATGAAGTTTTTAAATATAATAAATTATTGTAGTATTATGATAATTTTAAAAATATTTCCGAGGAATATATCGCATTTTAGAGATGTTTAAACCTGGCAATTTATATTTCAATGCCCTCATTTGAATGAAGTTCATTTTCTTCGATGATATTTTCAAATATAATAAATTAATGTAGTATTGTGATAATTTTAAAAATATTACCAAGGAATGTGTCGCATTTTAGAGATGTTTATATAAAACTGTATTGAAGTTGAAAAGTGTTTCATAATCAATGCTTTATGCATGATTGATATTTCTTGTTTCTTAAATACAAAGGGGTGAAAACAACCAGTGATGATCCGTTGTTGTTGTTGAGACCCAGACCGTCCGACCTACCAGAAAGGGGTAAGATAACTGTTTGGACGGCTGGGAAGTGCTAGCCAATTGAGACCGGATCCCAGTGGGGGGGTTGGCATCCACAGGGACCGTTCCCGCCTCCCCCTACCACCAATATCTCAGAAGGACTTACGGACCCACATGTTTAACGTGATCTTACTCCGCATGAACACGGCGGCAGTTGTGGCAGTGTGCAAATCCAGAGCTCAAACCACCGGGCTACCGCGCCCGAAATGTGACAACAGCACGTGGTTTTCCCAGGTAGTCACCCACCCAAGTACTAACCGCGCCCGATGCTGCTTGACTTCAGTGATCTAGCGAGAATCGGTGTTTTCAGCACGGTAGGGCCGTTGGCTCACAGTGATGACCCGTCGAAAGCCCAAGCCGACCGACTCATTCGGAGACAACAGTGATGACCAGTGTAAAAGGTTGATAGAGCCTTGAACATTGTGCATTGAACTTTTAACCAAAGTTTGGCTGGTGCTCTGCCGTGCACCTTAATAATCCATTAATTTATTGCATATATGTTTCATTGTTAAATAAAATATTAACATTGAAATAATAACCAACCATTTAAATATTTATTGTTTACCATAAGTGGAGGTAACTGATAAAGTGAATGTAGAATCGGGGAATATTCCAGAGGATACTTGTCCGAAAACTCTGGCATAAAGCAATCACTGAAGTTTAAATTTCAATCTAAGGCATCTCATACAATAAACACCACAATTCTAAATTTAGATTTTCTCATCTGAAAGTAGGGCCATTGTGTCATCAATCTTAAAGCGCTGCTGGAGCGTGTCCCAAGAAGTTGTGCATTACATATTACAATAAATATCGTGCTCAATGTGAGAAAATTAATTATTTGATAACTGTAGTAAATCTCGCAATAAATTCAAACCCATGGTATCCATCAACTATTAGTTAACAGCGCATATTAAAAAATTTTGCTAATTTACTAATAATATAATTATATATTTTTTTAATTTTTACAATGTTATAACCAATATTTTGAGAACGCTGTATGTTGACGTCCTGAATAAATGAAGCCATCAGTTTTAGGATGTTAGTCCATAGTAGTTTATATAACAATACTATTGTATTCGTACTGTATTATTATTGTATAGTATTTAATATAACTTGTATGTTTTTATAAGACTTGCAACATTCTTTTATCAGATTTCGTGTTAGGCTAAAAATTAGCATTCTGGCTTACAGTACAAGTTATAAAGTTATATTATCGAATATTATCCCTGGAACAAAGGTTCTGACAAAATGGAGCTGTAATCTTAAATAACTAGGGCATTTTTTGGTGTGTAGTACTCCAAATTTATGATTTAGGGAAAAGTGCTCTGCAACACGAGTTCACATCATTCAAAATTCCCTTTAAACGATCCTTACCAACAGGATCGTATAAATAGTGATATGAAACTAGAGAATCTCACACAAACTGATTACCAAATGAACAGGACAATAAATCCTCACCTCTCAAAATGTTCTATAAAACGTATAAAACGGTTCTCAGGGACCTTCAAAAGTCAACAATTGATACAAAAGGTTGAGCATTGCATCGCTGCAGCAAAGTGCAACCTTCCGATAATTAGTGAATTTTTGTAGGATTAGAAACTTGACATGTGTTATCTGTATGTTCAGAAATAGCTACTGAGAAATAATACCTTCATACCAGTCCTTCATACTGAGTCGAGTACCTTCGTACAATAATAGTATGTGATTTTAAATAGGGGCTTCCAATATTACCTGGATAATGTAAATTAGCAAAACAAATTATAATAGTGCAGTATGGCAATGCTGACAATAACCTATAAAAGTTAATTAAAGCGGAATAATTTTTATATAATCCGAAATTGTAAGATATGGTAATTGCAAATTTTATTAAAAAAATAAATGAAAATTAATTATTTATACGAATCGATTGTATGGTTATATCGAATGAACCGTCAAGTATTATTTTTTATGTATTTTATTTTATAGTTGCAACGGCAAATCTGGCTTAGCTCCACATTTAAAAGAATGAAATAATGTAAAAATTATTTTCGTGTATGAAACTTCGTTGAGAATATATTTACTGCTCATAATCATCTTGAATAATCGAATCAAAATTAATTGCAATCGGTATATTTGATCAGGTATTATCGTAACCACAGCCACAATTCAAATAACCTTTGACATATATTCAGATATACTTGAAGCATTCAATACCGTCGCTACATGAAACGGAGATATGTGGTACACCAGCACAAGATTTTCTATTTACCCCCACACACACACATACACACACACACATACATATATATATACTAGCAGCATACCCGTTCTTCGTACGGAGTATATAATATAAATAAACTTAAATTTCACAATCATGTGCAATCATTCCTATAGTATACTAAATGACATGTTTAATCAAAATATTCTGTTAAAATATTTAATACAATGCTCCTAAAAAGAAATCTAAGGATCTCTGTTCTCACTATACAAAATTATCTTCAAGGGTAGATCTGAAGAATAAAATATCCTGGCCTTTTTTGTAAGCAAATTTATAAAAAGTATGGAATTGAATCAATATATGCAAAATAATAACGTATTGTATGGGACCCGTACTACTTATATACGCGAATATTAGAAGATATAACCTGTATTAGTAGTTAACATATATAAAGTGAAAATATCAATAAATCCGTAATCTTTAAACCAGTAGGCAGTAATTAATTCCAATATGTGCCCAGATGAAAGTGCTAAAATTATATGGGAAGATATACCCGTACTACTTATAATGTCATAGATTAGAAGATATGTCCTAGTGTTAGTAAAAGATTACCCGTATTATAATATTTAGTTTGAAAAATTTTTGTCAATATATAACAGATTACTTAATAAATTGAAAATATCAATAATCCCCGTAATCTTCATACCGGAAGGCTTGATTCCAATATATGCCAATATACATGTACTACATATATTCTCTTACATTAGAAGATATACCAGTGCATTTGTAGAAGATTACTCGTAAAACGTACAATATATGAGTTTCAACAATTTTTGCCGCAATAAAACAATGCCATAAGAAATTGAAAATATCAATAATCTCTGAATCAATAATCCCGAAAACATCAATAATAATAATGTTTAAACATGAAGATCGTAATTGATATTATCCAGTCAAAAATACGATGGCAATGAAATTTATTTTATATACATATCTTCATAATTAAAATCGGAAAAGATTTAATAAAAATCTTCTTCCTCATAAACACATTAAATTTAAATCCGTTGTTAAGCGACATGTTATGATTTGTTTCAAATAAATTGGTGGTCAAAATATCGTCTGAATATCTCTAATGAAGGTTTGGCGACATTTTAAAAAGTCGCCAAATTTATCGCCAAGTGGGACTGTAGAACTGACAGTCCCACTTGGCGATAAATTGACTAACCATCATCAAAATATTATCCCCTAAAAAAACACAATTTCGTTTATTTAGGGCAATTTATCAATTTCAAAATATTTTTATGGATTTATAAATATTTTTATCAATTTGGTGACATTTTAAAAATTCGCTAAATGGGTTACTAAATAGGGCGGTTGGACTGACAGACAAATGCTAACGAAACACCATTTCAGTACTTTCTTTTAACAAAACAAAATAAAATTCATTGATTTACGTCATTTTTATCAATTTGCGGACATTTCAACCAATTTGGCAACTTTTAAGACATTTGCCAAGTTAGCGATATCCAGCCAAATTCGTAGCTCTAAATTCGCAGATCTGAATAAAATATCGCGATCCAGTTTATATATACTAAATGAAAACACTAAAATATTATTAGGAGATATACCCATTCTACTCTTTTTCTGTTTAAACAATTGGATAAATGAATTTATTGGATAAACAGAATATGAATTTATTAGCTAAACACAATATATAAGCTTAAAACCTCTTTGCTAAAATACATGAAAGTGATGTATGTAGTTCGCAATTAATATAATTAAAAAATATCAATCCGTTCATTTATAAGATATATTTTATATCCATTTATTTATTATTCAAATCGAAAAAATAATAATAATCATTAACAAACACATTTAATTTCATTCCTTTGCCGAGCAACATGATATAAGATAGAATCTTCCTCATAAAATGCGAAATTAAATAACCATTTTAATTTCTTTATACTTCTAATCGTTGAGTAAAAACTTGTGAAATATAAAACATGGAGGTAGATTTTTCCATTTAAATTCATGTTTCAAATAATTCATGCTTTCAGATAGTGACTATTTAATGCAAAAATCCTGCATCAAACTCAAAAATAAAGTTTTAATTCCCTTTGTCGCTTTAAGCAAACGATTTTATCCTTTCCGTTTGCATAAACCACGGAGTCGGAGAGTAGAACTCCTATAAAAAAGTTCCGTTTTTCATTAATATCTCGATAACCCCTGGCCTTAGAAGCTCGAAACTTGGGCAAAATTTATGGGGGGCTATTTCAAGGCCACCCATAAAATTTCATTAAATTCGGTTCAGCGGTTCTCTCGTGATGATGAGACAAACGAAAGTTTTGTTTTTTACTAATATCTCGAGAACCACTGGTCGTAGAAATTCCAACTATAGACTAAATTTTAAGTGGGGCTATTTCTAGGTTACCCACAAAATTTCATCAAATTCGGTTCAGCCGTTCTCCCGTGATGATGGGACAAACAGACAGACAGACAGACAGACAGACAGACAGACAGATTTTCAATTTTATTTATATAGACTAGCAGCATACCCGTTCTTCGTACAGAGTATATAATATAAATAAACTTAAAATTCACAATCATGTGCAAATTCCTATAGTATACTTAATGGCATTCTTAATCAAAATATTCTGTTAAAATATTTAACATAATGCTCCTAAAAAGAAGTTAAGGAATGGCTGTTCTCGTTATCAAAATTATCTTCACGGGTAGATCTGAAGAATAAAATATCCTCGCCTTTTTTGTAAGCAAATTTATAAAAAGTATGGAATTGAATCAATATATGCAAAATAATAGCGTATTTTATGGGACCCGTAATACTTATATACGCGAATATGAGAAGATATAACCCGTATTAGTAGATTACATATATAAATTGAAAATATCAATAAATCCGTAATCTTTAAATCAGTAGGCAGTAATTAATTCCAATATGTGCCCAAATGAAAGTGCTAAAATTATATGGGAAGATAAACCCGTACTTCTTATAATGTCATAGATTAGAAGATATGTCTTAGTGTTAGTAAAAGATTACCCGTATTATAATATTTAGTTTGAAAGATTTTTGTCAATATATAACAGATTACTTAATAAATTAAAAATATCAATAATCCCCGTAATCTTCATACCGGAAGGCTTGATTCCAATATATGCCAATATACATGTACTACTTATATTCTCTTACATTAGAAGATATATCCGTGCATTTGTAGAAGATTACTCGTACAACGTACAATATATGAGTTTCAATAATTTTTGCCCCAATAAAACAATGCCATAAGAAATTGAAAATATCAATAATCTCTGAATCAATAATCCCCGAAAACATCAGTAATAATAATGTTTAAACATGAAGATCGTAATTGATATTATCCAGTCAAAAATACGATGGCAATGAAATTTATTTTATATACATCATTAAAATCGGAAAAGATTTAATAAAAATATTCTTCCTCATAAACACATTAAATTTAAATCCGTTGTTAAGCGGCATGTTATGATTTGCTTCAAATAAATTGGTGGTCAAAATATCGTCTGAATATCTCTAATGAAGATTTGGCGACATTTTAAAAAGTCGCCAAATTTATCGCCAAGTGGGACTGTAGAACTGACAGTCCCACTTGGCGATAAATTGACGAACCATCATCAAAATATTATCCCCTAAAAAAAACACAATTTCGTTTATTTAGGGCAATTTATCAATTTCAAAATATTTTTATGGATTTATAAATATTTTTATCAATTTGGTGACATTTTAAAAATTCGCTAAATGGGTTACTAAATAGGGCGGTTGGACTGACAGACAAATGCTAACGAAACACCATTTCAGTACTTTCTTTTAACAAAACAAAATAAAATTCATTGATTTACGTCATTTTTATCAATTTGCGGACATTTCAACCAATTTGGCAACTTTTAAGAAATTTGCCAAGTTAGCGATATGCAGCCAAATTCGTTGCTCTAAATTCGCAGATCTGAATAAAATATCGCGATCCAGTTTGTATATACTAAATAAAAACACTAAAATATTATTAGAAGATATACCCATTCTACTCTTTTTCTGTTTAAACAATTGGTTAAATGAATTTATTGGTTTAACAGAATATGAGTTTATTAGCTAAACACAATATATAAGCTTAAAACCTCTTTGCTAAAATACATGAAAGTGATGTATGCAATTCGCAATTAATATAATTAAAATAAATCAAACCGTTCATTTATAAGATATATTTTAATATCCATTTATTTATTATTCAAATCAAAAAAATAATAATAATCATTAACAAACACATTTAATTCCATTCCTTTGCCGAGCAACATGATATAAGATAGAATCTTCTTCATAAAATGCGAATTTAAATAACCATTTTAATTTCTTTATACTTCTAATCGTTGAGTAAAAGCTTGTGAAATATAAAACATGGAGGTAGATTTTTCCATTTAAATTCATGTTTCAAACAATTCATGCTTTCAGATAGTGACTATTTAATGCAAAAATCCTGCATCAAACTCAAAAATAAAGTTTTAATTCCCTTTGACGCTTTAAACAAACGATTTTTATCCTTTCCGTTTGGATAAACCACGGAGTTGGAGAGTAGAACTCCTATAAAAAAAGTTCCGTTTTTCATTAAT
The DNA here is from genome assembly GCA_951213105.1 of Amaurobius ferox. Taxonomy (NCBI): domain Eukaryota; kingdom Metazoa; phylum Arthropoda; class Arachnida; order Araneae; family Amaurobiidae; genus Amaurobius; species Amaurobius ferox. The sequence continues at coordinate 40,829,820 of OX578147.1, read as the reverse complement.
ATCTCGACAACCCCTGGTCTTAGAAACTCGAAACTTGGGCAAAATTTATGGGGGGCTATTTCAAGGCCACACACAAAATTTCATTAAATTCGGTTCAGCCGTTCTCTCGTGATGATGAGACAAACGAAAGTTTCGTTTTTTACTAATATCTCGAGAACCACTGGTCGTAGAAATTCCAACCATAGACTAAATTTTAAGTGGGGCTATTTCTAGGCTACCCACAAAATTTCATCAAATTCGGTTCAGCCGTTCTCCCGTGATGATGGGACAAACAGACAGACAGACAGACAGACAGACAGACAGACAGACAGACAGACAGATTGATTTTCAATTTTATTTATATAGACTAGCAGCATACCCGTTCTTCGTACGGAGTATATAATATAAAGAAACTTGAAATTCATAATCATGCCCAAATTCTTATAGTATACTAAATGACATGTTTAATCAAAACATTCTGTTAAAATATTTAATATAATGCTCCTAAAAAGAAGTTTAAGAATCTCTGTTCTCGCTATATAAAATTATCTTCATGGACATATCTGAAGAATAAAACATCTTGGACCCCTTATGTAAGCAGATATAAAAAAAATATGGAATTGAATCAATATATGCAAAATAAAAGCTTTAAAATTTTATTACTACTTATAATGTCCGATTATTAGTAGAAGATTACCCGTTTTGCAATATGAGTCACAAATGTTTTTTGGTAAAATACAACAGACGACGTAATAAATTGAATATATATTAATCCCCTTAATCTTCATACCAGAAGACTGTACTTGATTCCAATATATATGCCAATATATGTCAAAATATATGCCAATATACCTGTACTACTTATATTCTCGTAGGTTAGAAGATATACCCGTGCATTCCTAGAAGATTACTCGTACAACGTACAATATGCGTGTGTCAGCAATTTTTGCCGCAATAAAACAATGGCGTAATAACTTAAAAATATCAATAATCCCTGAATCAATAATTCCGGAAAATATCAATAATAATAATGTTTAAACCTGAAGAGTATAATTGATATTATCCAGTCCAAAATGAAATGGCAATGAAATTTATTTTATATACATATCTTCATTATTCAAATCGGAAAGGATTTAATAAAAATCGTCTGCCGCATAAACACATTGGATTTAAATCCGTTGCTAAGCGACATGATATCATTTGCATCAAATAAATTGGTAGAAAAAATATCGTCTAAATAGTTATATTTCTATGGAACATTTGGCGACAGTTTCGTCAAATTAGCGACATTTTAAAAAATCGCCAAATTTATCGCCAAGTGGGACTGTAGAACTGACAGTTCCACTTTGCGACAAATTGACGAAATATCATCACAATACTATCCCCTAACAAAAAACAATTAATATCATTTATGTAGCGCAATTTTATCAATTTCAAGATATTTTTATAGATTTGAAAACATTTTTATCAATTTGGTGACATTTTAAAAATTCGCTAAATGTATTACTAAGTAGGATGGTTGGTCTGACAGAGAAATGCTAACCAAACATCATTTCAGTACTCTCTTCTAACAAAACAAAAAAAAATTTCATTGATATGTAGAAGACCCAAGCCACACGACCAACCCGAAGGTTTATGGCAGCTGTTTGTGTGTCGTTTATATCAATTTGGCGACATTTCCGTCAATTTGGCAAAGTTTAAGAAAAGTTGTCAAATTAGCGATATCCCTCCAAATTCGTAGCTTTGAATTTGCAGATCTGAATGAAACATTCTTATCCCGTTTCAATATACTAAATGAAAACACTACAATTGTATTAGAATATATACCCGCTCTACTCTTTTTCTGTTTCAACAATCGGCTATATGAATTTATTGGTTAAACACAATATATGAGTTTAGTAGCTAAATACGATATAAGCTTGAAAACTCTTTGCCAAAATAAATGAAATTGATGTACGCAGTCAGCAATTAATATAATTAAAAGAAAAATCAAACCGTCCATTCATAAGATATACTTTTATATCCATTTATCCATTTATTTATTATTTAAATCGAAAAAAAATAATAAAAACATTAACAAACACATTTAATTTAATTGCGATGCCGAGCAACATGATATATCCTCCTAAAATGTTAAAATTTATTAACCACTAACAGCACACTCGTTATTCGTACGGAGTGTATAATTTAAAGAAACTTAAAGTTCGCAATCATGTGCAAATTCTGTTAAAATATAAAATTTATTGCTCCTAAAGAGAAGTTTAAGAATATATGTTCTCACTATGCAAAATTATCTTCACGATCAGATCTGAAGAATAAAACATCCTGCCCCCTTTTGTAAGCAAATTTACAGAAGAAAAAATAGGAATTGAATGAATATATGCAACCCCGTACTAATTATATTGTCGCAGATCAGAAAATATGCCAATGTGTTAGTAGAAGATTACCCGTATTATAATATGCGTCTCAAAAATATTTGCCAAAATAAAAGAGATGACGTAATAAATTGAAAACATCAATAATATCCGTACTCTTTATACCAGAAGGTCGTAATTGATTCCAATATATGCCAATATATATCAAAACATATGTCAATATACCTGTACTACTTATATTCTCGTAGATTTAAAGATATACACGTGTATTTGTAGAAGATTCGTACAACATACAATATATGAGTTTAAACAATTTTTGTCATAATAAAATAATTGCATAATAACTTGAAAATATCAATAATCCTTGAATCAATAATCCCCGAAAATATAAATAATAATAATTTTTAAACCTGAAGTCCGTAATTGATATTATCCAGTCAAAAATGCTATAAGAAAAATCAAATCGTTCTTTTCTAAAATATATTTTTATATCCATTTATTTATTATTCAAATCGAAAAAATTATTAAAATTAACAGACAGATTTAATTTAATTGCGTTTCTGAGTAACATGATATAAGATAGAATCTTATAACATGTTAAATATGTCATTACTTATAACATAAACTGCGAAATTAAATAACGATTTTGATTTCTCTATACTTCTCATTGTTCCGCAAAAGCTTGTTTTAAATAAACCATGAACCATGGAGATAGATTTCCCCTTTAAATCATGTTTCAAACAATTCATTTTTTCAGAAAGTGACTAATTAACGCAAAAAATCTCCCATCAAACTCAGAGATTAAATTTTAATTCACTTTCAAACGATTTTCAAGCTTTTCGTTTGGATAAACCACGGAGTTAGGGAGTAGAACTCCTAGGAAAAAGTTCCGTTTTTCATTAATATCTCGACAACCCCAGGTCTTAGAAACTCGAAACTTGGACAAAATTTATGGGGGGATATTTCAAGGCTATTCACCAAATTTCATTAAATTCGGTTCAGCCGTTTTTCCGTGATGATGAGACAAACGAAAATTTCGTTTTTTATTAATATCTCGAGAACCACTGGTCGTAGAAACTCAAAACACAGACATAATTTTAAGTGGGGCTATTTCTGGGCTACCCACAAAATTTCATCAAATTCGGTTCAGCCGTTCTCCCGTGATGGTGTGACAAACAGACAGACAGACAGACAGACAGACAGACAGACAGACAGACAGACAGACAGACAGATTTTCATTTTTATTTATATAGATATACACACACATATATATATATATATATATATATATATATACACACACACATATATATATATACATACATATATATATATATATATATACTAGCAGCATACCCGTTCTTCGTACGGAGTATATAATATAAAGAAACTTGAAATTCATAATCATGCCCAAATTCTTATAGTATACTAAATGACATGTTTAATCAAAATATTCTGTTAAAATATTTAATATAATGCTCCTAAAAAGAAGTTTAAGAATCTCTGTTCTCGCTATATAAAATTATCTTCATGGACATATCTGAAGAATAAAACATCTTGGACCCCTTATGTAAGCAAATATAAAAAAAATATGGAATTGAATCAATATATGCAAAATAAAAGCGTTAAAATTGTATGGGACCCGTACTAATTATATACGCGAATATTAGAAAATATAACCTGTATTAGTAGATTACATGTATAAATTGAAAATACCAATAAACCCGTAATCTTTAAATCTGAAGACAGTCATTTATTCCAATATAAGTCAAAATTAAAGTGCTAAAATTAAATGGGAAGATATACACGTACTACTTATAATGTCCGATTATTAGTAGAAGATTACCCGTTTTGCAATATGAGTCACAAATGTTTTTTGGTAAAATACAAAAGACGACGTAATAAATTGAATATAAAATTAATCCCCTTAATCTTCATACCAGAAGACTGTACTTGATTCCAATATATATGCCAATATATGTCAAAATATATGCCAATATACCTGTACTACTTATATTCTCGTAGGTTAGAAGATATACCCGTGCATTCCTAGAAGATTACTCGTACAACGTACAATATGCGTGTGTCAGCAATTTTTGCCGCAATAAAACAATAGCGTAATAACTTAAAAATATCAATAATCCCTGAATCAATAATTCCGGAAAATATCAATAATAATAATGTTTAAACCTGAAGAGTATAATTGATATTATCCAGTCCAAAATGAAATGGCAATGAAATTTATTTTATATACATATCTTCATTATTCAAATCGGAAAGGATTTAATAAAAATCGTCTGCCGCATAAACACATTGGATTTAAATCCGTTGCTAAGCGACATGATATCATTTGCTTCAAATAAATTGGTAGAAAAAATATCGTCTAAATAGTTATATTTCTATGGAACATTTGGCGACAGTTTCGTCAAATTAGCGACATTTTAAAAAATCGCCAAATTTATCGCCAAGTGGGACTGTAGAACTGACAGTTCCACTTTGCGACAAATTGACGAAATATCATCACAATACTATCCCCTAACAAAACACAATTAATTTCATTTATTTAGCTCAATTTTATCAATTTTAAGATATTTTTATAGATTTGAAAACATTTTTATCAATTTGGTGACATTTTAAAAATTCGCTAAATGTATTACTAAGTAGGATGGTTGGTCTGACAAATAAATGCTAACCAAACATCATTTCAGTACTCTCTTCTAACAAAACAAAAAAAAATTTCATTGATATGTAGAAGACCCAAGCCACACGACCAACCCGAAGGTTTATGGCAGCTGTTTGTGTGTCGTTTATATCAATTTGGCGACATTTCCGTCAATTTGGCAAAGTTTAAGAAAAGTTGTCAAATTAGCGATATCCCTCCATATTCGTAGCTTTGAATTTGCAGAACTGAATGAAACATTCTTATCCCGTTTCAATATACTAAATGAAAACACTACAATTGTATTAGAAGATATACCCGCTCTACTCTTTTTCTGTTTCAACAATCGGCTATATGAATTTATTGGCTAAACACAATATATGAGTTTAGTAGCTAAATACGATATAAGCTTGAAAACTCTTTGCCAAAATAAATGCAATTGATGTACGCAGTCAGCAATTAATATAATTAAAAGAAAAATCAAACCGTCCATTCATAAGATATACTTTTATATCCATTTATCCATTTATTTATTATTTAAATCGAAAAAAAATAATAAAAGCATTAACAAACACATTTAATTTAATTGCGATGCCGAGCAACATGATATATCCTCCTAAAATGTTAAAATTTATTAACCACTAACAGCACACCCGTTATTCGTACGGAGTGTATAATTTAAAGAAACTTAAAGTTCGCAATCATGTGCAAATTCTGTTAAAATATTAAATTTATTGCTCCTAAAGAGAAGTTTAAGTATATATGTTCTCACTATGCAAAATTATCTTCACGATCAGATGTGAAGAATAAAACATCCTGCCCCCTTTTGTAAGCAAATTTACAGAAGAAAAAATAGGAATTGAATGAATATATGCAACCCCGTACTAATTATATTGTCGCAGATCAGAAAATATGCCAATGTGTTAGTAGAAGATTATCCGTATTACAATATGCGTCTCAAAAATATTTGCCAAAATAAAAGAGATGACGTAATAAATTGAAAACATCAATAATATCCGTACTCTTTATACCAGAAGGTCGTAATTGATTCCAATATATACCAATATATATCAAAACATATGTCAATATACCTGTACTACTTATATTCTCGTAGATTAAAAGATATACACGTGTATTTGTAGAAGATTCGTACAACATACAATATATGAGTTTAAACAATTTTTGTCATAATAAAATAATTGCATAATAACTTGAAAATATCAATAATCCTTGAATCAATAATCCCCGAAAATATAAATAATAATAATTCTTAAACCTGAAGACCGTAATTGATATTATCCAGTCAAAAATGATATAAGAAAAATCAAATCGTTCTTTTCTAAAATATATTTTTATATCCATTTATTTATTATTCAAATCGAAAAAATAACTATTAAAATTAACAGACAGATTTAATTTAATTGCGTTTCTGAGTAACATGATATAAGATAGAATCTTATAACATGTTAAATATGTCATGTCTTATAACATAAACTGCGAAATTAAATAACGATTTTGATTTCTCTATACATCTCATTGTTCCGTAAAAGCGTGTTTTAAATAAACCATGAACCATGGAGATAGATTTCCCCTTTAAATCATGTTTCAAACAATTCATGTTTTCAGAAAGTGACTAATTAACGCAAAAAATCTCCCATCAAACTCAGAGATTAAATTTTAATTCACTTTCAAACGATTTTCAAGCTTTTCGTTTGGATAAACCACGGAGTTAGGGAGTAGAACTCCTAGGAAAAAGTTCCGTTTTTCATTAATATCTCGACAACCCCAGGTCTTAGAAACTCGAAACTTGGACAAAATTTATGGGGGGATATTTCAAGGCTATTCACAAAATTTCATTAAATTCGGTTCAGCCGTTTTTCCGTGATGATGAGACAAACGAAAATTTCGTTTTTTACTAATATCTTGAGAACCACTGGTCGTAGAAACTCAAAACACGGATATAATTTTAAGTGGGGCTATTTCTGGGCTACAAACAAAATTTCATCAAATTCGGTTCAGCCGTTCTCCCGTGATGGTGTGACAAACAGACAGACAGACAGACAGACAGACAGACAGACAGACAGACAGACAGATTTTCATTTTTATATATATAGATATATACATATATATATATATATATATATATATATATAAATATATATATATATATATATATATATATATATATATAAATATATATATATATATATATATATATATATATACATACATATATATATATATAGATATATATATATACATATATATATATATATATATATATATATATATATATATATATATATATATATATATATATATATATATATATAGAAAAATTGAAATATAAAAAGTGAAAAAAACATGTAAAAAACATGTAAAAAAGGAAGGATGGCTCGGCAAAAAGCTTACATTATGGCGGTAAGGGGTTGTGACCTTACTCCCCAGTTCAACGAGCTCGTCAAAATCGCCGCGGCATTTTCACTCCTGGTCGCCAGCCCTGGCCCAAGCCAACCTCCGGAGTGACTTTGAAATCATCACGAGACCTGGATAGAGATGTGTACGAGAGCCATATCACCACAAATAAAGCCAACTGAATTGCCGACTCAAATGAAATGTAGTTCCATCCGCGGTCCTGTGATCACAGTGCGGTCCTGTCATATGGAGGGTTCGATGATTTTGTCTCTAATTGAACTCAAAAAATACTTAAGTCTTACACCATATGAAAAATTGTTTCTGTATAAATTATCAATATTTTTGATCATAAAGGAAATTGGATATTTATTAAAAAATGCTTGTTTTAAAAATTCTTGATCAAAATTAATACGTAAATGTTCCTCTTTGATAGTTCTTTTTATTCTGATTAAACCTCCCAAGAAAACATTGCGAAACACATTCAAATGTATGTTGGAGTTCCAATGTATAATTCCAGTAATAGGTAGTTTAAATTGTTTTCTTTTATCATAGATGGTGAATATGAGAGGGATTTGACTATAGTTGATATTCAAATCCAAAAATTCGACCTCTTTGTTATTTTTAAGAGGGTTTTCTTTCAAGATGAGGTTTGGTGGATAAAAATCAAAGTTCATTGTGTAGTTTAGTCTTGAAAGAAAACCCTCTTAAAAATAACAAAGAGGTCGAATTTTTGGATTTGAATATCAACTATAGTCAAATCCCTCTCATATTCACCATCTATGATAAAAGAAAACAATTTAAACTACCTATTACTGGAATTATACATTGGAACTCCAACATACATTTGAATGTGTTTCGCAATGTTTTCTTGGGAGGTTTAATCAGAATAAAAAGAACTATCAAAGAGGAACATTTACGTATTAATTTTGATCAAGAATTTTTAAAACAAGCATTTTTTAATAAATATCCAATTTCCTTTATGATTAAAAATATTGATAATTTATACAGAAACAATTTTGCATATGGTATAAGACTTATGTATTTTTTGAGTTCAATTAGAGACAAAATCATCGAACCCTCCATATGACAGGACCGCACTGTGATCACAGGACCGCGGCTGGAACTACATTTCATTTGAGTCGGCAATTCAGTTGGCTTTATTTGTGGTGTTATGGCTCTCGTACACATCTCTATCCAGGTCTCGTGATGATTTCAAAGTCACTCCGGAGGTTGGCTTGGGCCAGGGCTGGCGCCAGGAGTGAAAATGCCGCGGCGATTTTGACGAGCTCGTTGAACTGGGGAGTAAGGTCACAACCCCTTACCGCCATAATGTAAGCTTTTTGCCGAGCCATCCTTCCTTTTTTACATGTTTTTTACATGTTTTTTTCACTTTTTATATTTCAATTTTTCTATATATATAGTGTTTGGTACCCTCATGCTGCCTTGCGCAAAAGTTACTAAAACATTTTTATTTCCGATTTTTCAATTTCTATATATTTATATTTTATATATATATATATATATATATATATATATATATATATATATATATATATATATATATATATATATATATATATATACATACATATATATATATATATATATATATATATATATATATATATATATATACATACATATATATATATATATATATATATATATATATATATATATATATATATATACATACATACATACATATATATATATATATATATATATATATATATATATATATATATATATATATATACATATACATATATACATATATATATATATATATATATATATATATATATATATATATACATACATATATACATATATATATATATATATATATATATATATATATATATATATACATATATATATACATATATATATATATACATATATATATATATATATATATATATATATATATATATATATATATATATATATATATATATATATATATATATATATATATATATATATATTTAAAAGGTTTTGTGCATGTTACTTGTTACTGGTAAAGTAACAAGTAGTATAAAATGGTAACAAGTAGCACACATTTAACATATTTATTTTCTGCTTATATAAAACAGATTTGGTTCCATTCCCAATAAATTTCCTCACGAACAACATTAAAATAAAACAAACAATTTTAATTAAACTTTATTTGAAATACTTATTCAAAGTAAATTACTTTTGTTGTGATGGAAGTAGATGGCAAATACTGGTTCGGATACTTTCTTTTTAATGAGCGTAATTGCTTCCGGAAATAAAATGCTGTGGACTAGGAATTTGTTTATTTTTCTTTAAGATAAAACTCTACAGACGTATAGTGATCCAGGGCATATAAACAAGTATCTGATAATAAATTCAAAATATAAACAAATGCCTTATTTATTTATGTACATGTGTTATAATTTAAATTGTTTGCTTAAATATTTTTGTACTTATTTGTAAAAACTCTTTTATTATTTTCTAGAAATTTAGTGTTTCGCCTCTAGAGTTATGTGCATGGGTTGGCCTAATTTATTTAGATACATGTGTTATAAATGAAATTACTTTTGCTTGAATATTTTGTACTTATTTGCAATTTATGATCATTTTAATTTTGGTTTTTCCTATTTACAATATGTAAATTTTGTATTTACGATTTTGGGTTGCATAAACCTCATGTCGCTCAATTCTTTAACACTGCCACTGATGATGCACATTGTGATGTCTGAACGCGCTATGACACTTTAAAATATAAAAAAATTCCTGTTCGTCAAGACGGTGTTTTTAAATAAAATCAGTTTACAGATCTTGTAGTCTTTGATAGAACATAAAGAAATATTTCTGAAATACTCAAATTTTCCTAAAAATAAATATTGCATAATAAAATAAAATATATTTATCTAGGTGTTGTCTTGTGCATTTATTAGGTAGTAACGGAAAACTCAGCAGCTGCACTGCAGTAGTTTTCGCCCCTACGTTGAGATCCACTTCTTCCATGCCAATAGTAGTTTTTTGAATAAATTTAAAATGCATATCACTGCTAAAGTTGTTATTTTGTACATCAGATATTCCAATGCAGTACAGTGCAAGTTCTGCAAGCATTAACCCAGACAGCCTTTTCTTTATTAATAAGAGAACTTGTTAAGGGACTTGTTAAGGGACAAACTTTTACTTGTTAAGGGACAAACAAATATCTTCCTTCGATAAGGTAGTTCTATACATTTTTTACAATTTCATTTGACCAAAAAAGAAGCAAATGCAACCATAAACAATATCCAAGAAAATTTAATTAATACGGAATTCGTAATCCACCCAAATAAGTACGTGTACATTTGGGTTTAAGCGTGTAAGTTACTACGTGTAAATTACTACGTTACAGTAAAATTACTACGTGTGAATTACTACGTTATAGTAAAGTTACTACGTGTAAGTTACTACGTGAGTGTAAGTTACTACGTTAGGTTTCATACATAACACCCTTCCCAGAACGCATTCATTGATAAAAAATCTGATGTGGGCAGCACATGACTTTACTGCAGACTCATCATTCACGTTTTCTTTATTTATTCATTAAATTGAGTTTAATTGCACAAATGAACACAACAATTATTTTAAATTGCACTGAATTTGCACTTTTAATTCAATTTTCGTTTTCATTTGGTAACTGGACTTAATTTCAAAGATGGCTTATCGAAACTGCTAAAAACTAATATGTTTCCCATACGACTAGACCTAGAGTATTGGGTTGATCTTATTATTTTCATCGTCAAAAATTATGTTTAAAACATGGATTTATTTGACTTATTTGAGCATACGTAGTCTTTTATTTTAGATTTTGACGAATTTTGAGGACCATTTCGCACAAAAGGCGGGTTCATTTTTTACGAATCATACCAAAATCTAATCAACAGCAAGACAACCAACAAGTGACTCATCTTCCAAATTTTGTGAAATTTGGTAAATTAGTTTTTCAGCTAGAGTGGATAAAGGCAATTTTTGAGGGCCATTCAACAAGAAAAGGCAGGTTCTGCTATTCCGAATCATACCAAAATGCAATCACCAACATGGTTATCTACAAGGCACTTACATGTCAATTTTAAGAAATTTGGTCAATTAATTGAGTTAGAGTGCATACATTGCACAGACATATACACTGACGTCACGCTAATCGCAGGTTTTTCGTGTTTTAGAGGTCCCAAAACGTGTGGATTCATCGAGAACTCGAGTTGAACACGATTTCAATACTTTTCCTATATATTACCATAAATTGCAGGGAAAGTAAACATCACAACACACTGAAATCAGTAAAAGCAGATTCTGTATACCATTAGACATTTATAAGCCAATAGGAAATATTATTGCAAAGCGCAAACACCATCCATAATATGTGGCATCGCAATCACTCACAGAAACTAATACGATAAGATTATCTGGATGTGGTACATTGATTGCCAAAGTTTCTTTTTTCATCCAGTAACACTTAGGTATATCCGGAGTATTAAGGAGACGGAAGTATTCCAAATGCTATTTTCTTTTCTTTTTTATATATATCCTATTTTTTGTTACAGATATATTTATTAAGAGGTGGAATTACATTTAAGGCTCATGAATTTATTTTCAAAGCTAGGACATATTATACGGGCGAATCCGTCAAGACGAGGTAAAATAGTAAAACATGTAAAGAGCCTTGATGTCCCGACCGGGAATCGAACCCTTGATCTCTGAACTGGCCAGCCGACGCTCTACCGTTGAGATACTAGGATGAAATTGCATGTTCTTACCGTCGAAGTAGACTTTGCATTCACCACCTCCTAATGTCCGATTGACGGCAGTTGGCAATATGACTCGTCGCCTTCTGCTATTTTTTACCCTATGTAAGCCTCCTGCAACTATTATTTTTACCCAGGTTAGTATCATGCGTGGTCGTTATCTGCTCAATTAGTCATTACTAGGTCACTTTCAAGCCTCTGAGATCTTTTCACTAACCAACAGGGTTGATTTGTTCGGGCACCATTGTTAAGAGCCTTGCTGCCGCAATCGGGAATCGAACCCCTGTTCTCCGAACAGGCCAAACTTCTACCATTGAGTTACTGGTACGAAATTGCAAGCGCTTATCGTCGAAGTGGAATCTACAAACATTATTACCATTCTTTATTCACAAATTGAACCAAATAAAGGATGTAATGGATTCAATTCAAAGCTATACTCATTGTGGATAATGATAAATTTTATCAATATAAACAATTGATATTATGTAAAATTGTCGAATTTTTTTTTCGTCAATACCCATCTTCTTTTTGACAATTTTATATAATATCAAATTTGAATACAGATAAGATTTATATAATATTGCTATACACTGTATCTGGCATCAATTTACAATGTTTTATTAAAAGACTTACACTGTTTCAAAGAATGGCCAGCATGACACTAACAAATATCCTCTTTAAATAATGTAATACAATGCAGAGAGAAAATATGGTATACAAAAGTGCAATTCTTACAGGAAGAATGTATTCTATTTCATTAATATGTTATAAACAAGTAGTATCTAATGTAAAAGTTGAAGCCATTCCTGTTATATGTGACTCACAATAAATCTGGGAAGGAGTTGTGACGGGATTATCTGAATAAGATACCGGGATTGCAGCTTTCTTTTCAATTAGTGATCGATTGGTATATTGTGAGTTTGAAAGTCCCTAAATCCGTTTTAATTACTTCTTATATTCCCTACAATAGAAATGCAGAAGGAAAGTATTGGAATCGTGTTGAAAATCGCAAGTCGAGTTTTCGATGAATCTACACGTTTTGAGACTTCTAGAACACAAAAAGCTATTTTCAGCGTGGTGTGTATGGGAGTGTTGTTGTCGTTGAGACCCAGACCGTCCGACCTACCAGAAAGGTGTAAGGTAACTGTTTGGACGGCCAGGGAGTGCCACCCAATTTAGACCGGAACCTAGTGGGGAAGGCATCCACAGGGATCGCACCCTCCTTCCCCTACCACCAACCCCTCGGAAGGACTTACGGGCCCACATGTTTAACCTGAACGTAGTCCGCATGAACACGGCGGCAGTTGTGGCAGCGTGCAAATTAAGCGCGCAAACCACCGGGCTACCGCGCCCGAAATATGCCAGCAGCACGCGGTGTTCCCTGGTGGTCACCCACCCAAGTACTAACCGCGCCCGATGCTGCTTGACTTCGGTAATCTAACGAGAACCGGTGTTTTCAGCACGGTATAGCCGTTGGCTGTGTGTGTGGGAGTGTGAAATGCATGTATCCACCCTAATACAAAAACTGATTGAGCGAATTTCATAAAATTTTATAGGTGCGTCAGTTATGGGTGACCCTGGTGCTAATTAGATATTTTTACGACTCGGGATAATCTGACTTCACAAAAATCATATGTATTCACTCTAGCTAAAAAACTAATTGGCTATTTCACAGAATTTGACAGATAAGTCATTTGTAGGTTACCCTGGTGCTGATTAGATTTTGATAATATTTAAAAAAAAAATGTTTTTTTGCGAAATATCCCGCAAAATTCGCCGATATCTAAAATTAAAGATTACTTATGCTCAAATGTATCGATTAAGTTCTTGTTTTATACGTAATTTTTGATGATGAAAATAATAAGATCAACCCTTTTCTTCTAAGTTTAGCCGGTGTCGAGATTTTTTAGATTTTTCGTATTTTCTGTAGGAAGCCTTTGAAAATACGTCCAGTTACCAAATGAAAACGAAAATTGAATTTAAAGTGAACATTCAGTGTATTTTCAAATAATTATCTGTGTTATTTTATGCATTTAAACTTAATTCAATGAATTATTAAAGAGATAAAGAGAAAATGAATTGAGTCTATAAGGGAATTTAAGACGTTTACTACTTTCCCTACAACACACGGAAATGCACATGAAAAGTATAGGAATTGTGTCAAAACTTACAACGCGCGTTTTGGAGAGATCTACACGTTTTGGGACATCTGGAATACAAAAATACCATTTTTTGCCACATTTGTGTGTGTGTCTATCTGTGCGTTTGCCAATGTGTCTTTATGTGTAATGCATGTATCCACTATATCTTAAAAACTATTCGACAAAATTTAACAAAAAATTGTAGGTAAATTACACGTGGGTTATCCTGTAACTGACTAGATTTCGATATGATTCAAATGAAAAAAAAATAACCTGCTATGTTTTACGAAACGACCCTAAAAATTATTTATATCTACTCTAATGGAAAGCTAATAGACCGATTTTCACAAAATATAATTGATAAGCCGCTTGTATGTTACCCTGGTGCTGATTAGATTTGGAATGATTCGGGAAAGAGATTCTGCCGTTTTTGAGAAATGGCCCCCAAAAATTTCAGACTAAAGTTATTTGAAAATTAACTGATTGTGAACGGTTGCAGACAGATTTAGATGTACTGTATAACTGGTCTGTTATAAATAAACTCGATTAAAATGTTTCAAAATGCTATGTTATGAGCATGGCTAGGATCCGTAATATTCACAATTACAATTACATTTTAAATAATTTACCTCTATCTCGATGTACTCATATTATTGATTTGGGTGTCACTTTCGATGATACTTTTAACTTTAAGAGACATATCGATAATACTATTAAAATAGCCTACCGAAGACTTGATTTGACCTTAAGATGATCTCTTGTTCTTGCCAGATCTGATACTATTATTTGCATTTATAATACCCTTGTTAAACCAATTTTGGAGTATTGTGCAATGATCTGGGACCCTATTTACAGTCTGCATTCTCAACGATTAGAAGTCGTGTAAAATAAACTTTTACGCACTGTGGATTACAGATAGATCTGGGACCCTGTTTACAGTCTGCATTCTCAGCTAATAGAAGTCGTGCAAAATAAACTTTTACGCACTGTGGATTACAGATACATGGCTATTATCCTTATGATATGCATACGAGTAATCTCAGACAAAAATATAATTTAATGTCTCTTGTAAAAAGAAGAAAATGGCCCTGCCTCTTGTTTTATTATAAAGTTTTAAATAACACTATTGATTACCCCACTTTACCTTCTTCCCTGAAATTTAATATACCTGTAAATAATACTAGGAAAAAAATTTGTTTCACAATACTACTGTTAAACACAATTATATGAAATGCTATTCTATCTATAAATTTGTTGATCTATATAATACTTATTGTACTGATATTGATATCTTTAATTTGACTCCTGCCTGTTTTAAAAAAGTCTGTTTAGATGTGCTTGACATATATACTACTTAGTATTATTGTATTTTATGTTCTTTTTATATTTGTGTGGCTATTGTATCTGGATTTCATCTGTAGTGCCACGTAAATTGAATAAATAAATAAATAATATGTACGCTCAAAAGTATCAATTAAATGCTTATTTTATACATAATTTTTGACTATTTTGGACTAAATTCCGTGACTGTGCGTTGCTTATATTTTCCTCCACGCTGTGTGCACACACATACGTATATTTTCTTTTATTATTGCAGATATGTAAATGGTATAAACATTGCGTTTGTAATTCGAAAAAAAAACATTTCTTTAAGACATTCAAGACGGTAGAAATGAATTTGCTATCCAGATTAAATTTAAATTAAAAAAAAATTCTCATATTCTAATAAATTGATTATTAGAACAAACTTCCGTAAACCTCCGCTCCTTTATAGAAAAAAATAATATCTAGATGCCAGAAAATTATGCAGATACGCAACATTCAATCCCTTTGGCTGCCGGCATCAAATATAAGAGTGAATTGAGATCAAATTAAATTATTACATTCAAATTAAAGCTTTGTCTCTAAAGAAATCTCTTTCTAAAAGAAATATCTTTTCAAAGCACATATTTTGCCTCCATAAAACTCCTTGTTTAAAGGGTAAATATTAATTGCTCAATGTAAATGAATTTACAGTCAAGCACAAAAAGTAGGAAACTTCATTATCTCTAATTTTAATAATTCAATTGACGCTATTCAAGTTGAATTCTTTTCATCTAGATAGTGACTACTTTTTTAATTAAAAATTTCCCTAAGCTGCTTCTAAAAAAATGTAATGTTAAATATCTTCATTGAAATACCCAAGATACTATTCATTCAGTGATGCTAAAAATAATTTTATCATTCCCGGCAAATTCAGTATTTTTTAAACAAATCCATTTTTCATACATTCAGTACTTTCAAAAATAAATATAGCTCAACAAACCTGAATGTTGCATCATATTTTTAGTGCATTGCATCATATACAGAGCTAAGATATGACGCAATGTCAAACGTGCGGTATACCTTTAGGTAGATGGACGGTCTAAGTAGGAAAAAGACAGCTGACTCTGGCGAAAATTCAATTAACACCCTGAAGGAAAAGTTTTGAGATTGTTTCAAGCAAGGAGTGATTTTTTATCCACGAAATTGCCAAAAGAATAAAATATTAACAGTCAATTAAAAATATATAAATCATACAAGTTTTCAAGTTAAGTTAAACATTTCAAATATAACTTAAAACGTGTATTGCTGCATCAAAGCAATGGAAATATGTGATGCAATTTTTGAGTACCGCTATATTCCGTTTATTATACAGTATTTCTATTACAATACATATATTTGATTTTGATTTTATACAGTTCATATTGTTATAGATGCATTATCGATAATACGCATTGAATTCGATTTTGAACCAATATTTCAAGAAGATTCTTCATAAAAATTTCTCTGTAGAACGCCTACAAAATTTGGCCTAACTATTTTAACTTGCTGGAGGAGAATGGGTGGGGAATCCATGGTCGGGCTATCCAACTGAAATAAAAGCATGACTAAAAATATAAACAATTTGAACGCTGAACTAAATGTGCAACTAATTTTTATTTATTTTGTCGGAAAAAGGGTACCATTTATTAATATACAAACACAGTTTCAATACTTTAATATTTTGAACAATAAAATAAAAGTAGTTTATGGCAGAATGGGTTGTTCTAATTGGTTTCTTATCGCTTTAACACTTTATAATACAACAAAGTTGAAAAGTGTTTATGACTTTGTTCATTCTGTCTGTCTGTCTGTCTGTCTGTCCGTTAGCTCTATAACTCCAAATAACTTGCAAACTCGATAGCTTGCAAAAATGAGATAAATTGAACCCTGTGGGACCTAATTTTTTAAACATTTTTTAAGCGGATTTAAAGTTCACAAATTGCTCCGAAAATTTTAAGAAATATTCAAATTATCCTATAAAATATATATAAAAAAATTTCAACAAAATATATTCAGTAATTTTTTAAATAAAAATTAAAATAATAATTTCACCTTTTATATGAAGCGATCACGTGACCATTATATGGAGAGATCACGTGACCCACTTCAAAATAAAATATGGCATCCATCTTGTGTCAAAATCGTGATTTTTAAAGTTCTTTTTAATTCATATTTAGTATTGTATCCGTCCTAAAACCGCTTTATTTTTGCTTAAATTCCGTGCATCTGCATTCTGAAACAACTCAATTACAATATATTTGAGGTTAAATGATCATCCAAATTTGATTACTTCTACAACGAAGCCTAATTTTCACTTATAGAAAATGTAAACAGCAAAATATGTAGAATGAGTTGTATAAGAATTGCGGAATTTCTTTAACGCAAAATTATTTAGCTCATGGAGTCTGCAATATAGCTGATATGAATGAAATATTCATTGATTTTACACTGAGAAGGACGATTTTTTCGATGGAGTTTTAAGCACAGAGTTATTTACTTGTACCTCCATGGTTTTCAATTTTTATATAAAATAAATTATTATATCATTGTGATGAATGCAATAAATGGAAAAATGTTTATGGATGAAATGCTGCTTTTATAGAGAGAGCCAGGCGTGTTATATTTCGATGATGTCATTTGAATACATTTCATTTGTTTTCGATGAAGTTTTCAAATATAATAATTTATTGTAATATTATGATAATTTTAAAAATATTTCCGAGGAATGTATCGCATTTTAGAGATGTTTAAACCAAGCAATTTATATTTCAATGCCTTGATTTGAATGAAGTTCATTTTTTTCGATGAAGTTTTAAGTTTTCAAATATAATAAATTAATGTAGTATTGTGATAATTTTCAAAATATTACCAAGGAATGTATCGCATTTTAGAGATGAAATTGCAATGAAGTTGGAAAATGTTCATAATCAATGCTTTATGCATGATTGATCTTTCCTGTTAATTTTTTCAACTTATTTTTACAGCTGGTTTACAAATATGAGCTTTCTTTCGTGACATATTTTTGCATGTTTTTCTCTTTTAATCTGTTTCTATAAGTTATCTTACCGCTTTATTTTCTTCTTTATCCCGCTTTCGCTTTATGTGTTAGTTGTTTCTGCAAGTCGATTTGGGTTTTTACCCTTTCATTCATTTCTGCGGCGATGGCAAGTTACTTTCTTCTACCTTCATCCACGTAAACCAACTTCATTTACGGACTTTACTTGAGTAAGTGCGGTCGCGAATCTTGTTGGTTTGAAAGAAGATGCTTCTATTTGTCTTTGGAATAAGAAGACCAGTATTTTTATATGTATGATGTATTTACGAAGTTCTCATTTATTGTGCTATTATTGCAGCAGTTTTCGAGCCATTACTTGATACGCTTAAAGTTATTAAATGTTATTGAAATTTATTTTTACTGCGATTTTCTCACTTAACACCATTTCGTCTCCATCTGACTCAAGACTCAAACGATTTATAAATCTGATATGTAAATTGAGCCAAATTCATATATTAAAACATTATAAAATTGCCTATCTGCAGTTAACGAGAAGATATTGGATTGTTTGAGCTACTGGAGAGAATAATTTCTATTCCGCTTAAGTTTAACCAGCCTATCCTTCTCGTTTCAGTTTTTGATTAGGACAAAGCTTCTAATTTATGCGTGCTATTTTCGCCGGATATGATTGCGATTGGACGTTAATATATAAACAAGAAAGCTGCGTAAAGCATTGATTATGAAACCCTTTCCAACTTCAATGCAATTTTATACAAACATCTCTAAAATGCGATACATTCCTCGGTAATATTTTTAAAATTATCATAACACTGCAATAACTTATTATATTTGAAAACTTCATCAAAACAAATGAACTTTTCTCAAATGATGTCATCGAAATATAAATCGCCTCTATATAAAAGCAGCGTTTCATTCATCACAATACTATAATAATTTATTGTATTTAAAAATTTGAAAAATTGTTATGTACCATATTTATTTTAAAATGTACAACCTTACTCATATGTAAGATAAGTAAACTCTTGGAAAGATATTTATTATATAATATATCTCTTTCTTCTTTCTGGAAGATATAAAGAGAGTAAGAATTTAATTGAATTCATTTTTCTCTCTATATTAAATAATTTGTATTTAAAACACTACCTAACATATATTACTGAATTTTTTTTATATATTTTATGAGATAATTTGAATATTTCCTAAAATTTTCGAAGCCATTTTTGAATTTTAAATTCGCTTAAAAATTATTTGAAAAATTAGGTCCCATAGGTTTCAATGTATTTCATTTTTTCAACCCGGGTTCAATAAAAAACTAATTGGGTGATATTATTCATTTATATTCCCATAGGTCCCACAGACCGTCTGAAAAACATACTAAAATTTCATTTTGATAAAGCCATTTTTACGGTAGTTATCGTCCGAGCGGACAGACAAACAGAATGAATGAACAAAGTCATAAACACTTTTCAACTTTGTAAAGAGTTAAACAGTCTAATATGGGCAGCATATGCCTACATAATCCAATGACTTTCACTACATAATCCAGTGACTTTCACTACATAATCCAATGACGTTACCTTTAGACTATGCCTTTAACAGCGAAATAATGGTGTACAATACAGGACTCACAGCACGATAGTTTTAGTAAGGAATTAATACCACGTACATTAAAAGTCGGCGTTTCTATCAACTTATTAGTACAAGCAGAATGATTTATGCACTCTGACGTGCAAAATCTTCATCAAAATGCAACTGATATATCAAATCTAATAAATAAATAATATCTCTTAAAATAAATAACCACTGATGGATTTTTGGGCATCAAAATTAAAAGTTATAATAAAAAGTAATTTCTCTCGTAAATAGAAGTAAGTTGTCCATGAGAATGAATTTGGCAGACTTATCGCATAGTAGTAAGTATGGAAAGCGGACATATTTGATAAAATTCACTCCTTTCTTAACTTTAGGTGACGCTTGTGAATGTTTATTTGAGAAACTTGCAAAATATCGAGAACGGAACATACTGGCGTTTAAAAGTTTGTAGCATCCTCAATGAAAACTACGCATGAAATGATTATTTACTTAACAGTGTTGAATGTTCTGGTTTTGAATGACTCTTTTTCAAAAGGTCATTAAAAATTATGCAATATAACGATAATGGTTTATATTAGCGTTTTTAAATGTATGGCATTCCTTTTCTAATACAAAATTACATATAAAATGACTACATATTTATCTGAAAGACTAATTTTTGATGATTTTATTTTCAAAAATTCATTCGAAAATTGGACGGGGTTATCGTCCGAGCATTTAATTCGGTTTCAAATCAATATAATTTTAGTACTGACTGATTGTAATAAGCGTAACGAATTTTGTTCGAAAAGCACCATTCGTTCGTGGGATATCACATCCACAGGTTCGCCCATACTAACATACACAAACATACATATACTAACATACATATACACACAGACTAACTTACATATACTCACATAAACCACTTTCAAACTGTTCGATTCGAGATCAGGAATGCTTTAAACGTAATCTTTCCTCAAAAGATTGAATTCGAATGTTCGATCTTGCCACTATACTTTTCCTATACATCTATGTATGCATGTATACATGTATGTAAGTATGTAAAAAACACTATTAATGTGGGAAAATGCCGGGTGGACAATTTTTCCTATGCAAAGGAAAAATCTGATGTTAAAACTTAATGCCAAGAAAAAAATACTATTCATTTTATACGTAGCATAACAATCAATCATAGAAACTAATGCCATGAGATTATCTCCATGTGGTGTGCTGATTACAGGGTTTCTGTTTCATTAAGTGGCACTTAGAAATACAGCGCGAGCTGGGAAGACGAAAATCTTTCCACAAACTTATTTTTGTATCTTTTTATGCGCAAGTCAAATTTCTGATTTAAATTGATTAATGTATTAATTGATTTTTACGTTCAATTTCAAAGAAATACAAATTCGTACTTAACGATAATGCAACATCTTTTATTGCACATTTGAGAGGCACAAAACCTCACAATTTAGCTTTGTTGTGAAGCTGTAGTGATTTTACGTCATTTTACCGGACATGAATGCCTTGCAGTGTGTTAGCGTGCTAGTGTGCTAGTGTGTTAGTGTAATAGTGTGATAATGTGTGAGTGCGTTAGTTAGTGCGCTAGTATGTGTGTGTGTTAGTGTGCTAGTATGTTAGTGTTTAGTATGCGTGTGTTCGTGACTGTATTTGTGTGTGTCTGAGGGTCTCTGTGAATGTCTGTGCATGTATTCACTCTAGCTGAAAAAGTGATTACCAAATTTCTTAAAATTTAGTAGGTAAGTAATGTAAGGTTGACTCTGGTGCTGATTAGATTTTGGTACGATTCGGAAAATACGACCTTTTTCACTTTCCTTATATACATATTGTATAAGGTAAGTATTGTGACAGGGTTGAAATTTTGAATTCGAGTTTTCGACGGGAGAGCATTTTTCAAGCATCCCTGATCACGACTCGGACATTTTGGAAATGATGTCTGTGTGTGTGTATGTGTGTGTGTGTGTGAAAGTATGTGTCTGGGTGTGGGTGTGTGAAAGTATGTGTGTGGGTGGGTGTGTGTGTGAAAGTATGTGTCTGGGTGTGGGTGTGTGAAAGTATGTGTGTGGGTGGGTGTGTCAGTGAGACGATATGTGAAGACGATATCTCACGAACGAATGGAGCGATTCGAATGACATTTGGTACAAAAATCATAATCTGTGAATACTGGAAGCCTATTGTTTTAAAATATAATCGAATGTCCAGAACTCCATTAAATTTTCGAGTGAAATTTTGAAAAAATCATAAAAACATCAAAATCTGTAATAAAGTTACGCAAATGGACATTTCTTATGTAATTTTTCCTTAGAAAACGATTGACATAAACTTTAGAACGCTAGCATGAACCGTTCTCGAGACATTACACGTTTTTCAAATAGATTTATCAAAAAATCCCATAAATTAAAATTAAATATTAAGTGTTGACAAACATGTTCACTTTTCACATGTGATATCATGCGATAAATTAGGCGACATCATTTTCGTGGATCTAGCTGGTTCCATTTATGAGAAAAGATTCTTTGAGTAATACTTTTATATTTGAAAGCCAATAGTCATCTATCTGCTATAAGAATAACTTATTATTCCGTCCATTACACCTGGCGAGATTTTGGTGACGAATTTGGCGTAATGTTGCCAACTTGGCGACATTTTTAAACGTTGCCAAATTACCGAAAATCTCGCCAAATGGATAAAATTGATGCTAAATCAATGAAAATGACGACTAATTGAAGAAAATTCAGTATCTTGAAAAGAATATGAGTATCTACTATAAGAATAACATTTTTTAACTGTAAAAGTAGTAAATTCATTGCATTATATAAGGAAAGTCATGCGCTGTCCACATCAGATTTTTTTTTTCTTGTAAAATGGTCCGCAAAATCGTGAAAATATCAAATTAAACATACATATCCACACAGGCATCAATTAAAGGCGTGTATCATACATATTACTTGACAACGAAAATAATAAAATCAACTCCATTACTCTAGAACTAACCGATTTCGATATATTTCAATTTGTTCGAATATTTTGCCAGTCGCCAAACAGAATGGGAAATTGAATTAATATTGCATATTCAGTGTAATTTCAATTAATTGTCATTGTTATATTGTGTAATTAAATTAAATTTAATGAGTGATGAAATAAATAAGAATAAAATAAATTTGAGGCTGTAGGAAAATTAATGTCCTGCCAACATTAGATTTCTTGTTTACGAATTAACTAGTTAACCAAGTTTTTAATGCATATTCGACTCAAATGAAAAAGTGTGCATTTTTTGTTCAAAAACATTCCTTCTTTAGTTTTTACAGACAGCGAATAGTGTACGATCGATAACTTTTTAATCATAAATATTTCCACACATTCAAATATGTCCCTTTATACTTGGATAATGATGTCCCACCTGAATTTTTTTCATGTCAGCAAATAATCCTAAGGTGTGTGTTTCAGCATTTTCTATAGTAGTTAATTAAAATCATACTTTAGTAACTTCTGGCCTGTGGCACAATTTTTTGCATCAATCGCAACCCCAGAATACCTAGTTATTTTATGTTACTTTTTTCAATGATTTGTTCATGCTTATTAAATAAATTTAAAATTTAGATTTGAAATATATTTAGTTGCGGTTCTATCAACTGTAAAAGCAATACAAGCTGATTCTAATTTATTCAGTTGGATATTCTTTAATTTTATTCTAGAATTTTGTGAAATACATTGCCTATTCATCCGTTAATATATGTGTGAAAAACTGAGAAGTCTGTGAAGAAAAATAAAAATGCCTCCTAATATAAATACATTTTGCGATTTTAAATCTGCAGTAAACAGATTTACTCCGATTTAGTGAAATGACAGTTACTGTCTATTTTATGTGCAATATCAAGAAATATTGTTGCATTGGAGGGAAGTATTGCAACTTTCCATAAAATCTCAAATTTCAGTAGTTAAACTTTAAAAGTTCAAACTTTATAAGTCAAATTTACAAAAACTATACGTTTTAAAACGATTCAAAGTTCGACTTATTCGAATTAAAAATATTTTCCCGATAAATTGCACTCACTTGTTTGAATTGTTTGAATTAGGAAAACTTGTTTGAATTAGGGAAAAACTCAGATTAGAACACTATTTTTTGCACTTATTTATTTATTACATTTTAGGACTTTTAAGAATCATGACAATTATGTTAATCAGTAAAGAGCTATTTTCGAGATTAGGAAGTTGATGTTTATGACCTATCCTGAAACAAACTTTGTAAACGTTGTTTTATTACCATTTAGGACTTTTTAGAATCGTGACAATTATGCCACTCAGTTAAAAGCTGTTTTCGAGATTAGGAAGTTGACGTTTATGCCCTGTCCTGGAATAGAATTTGTAAAAGTTGTTTTTTTACATTTATACTATTGAAATACGGCAGCGGGTAACAATAATTATAATTAATATTCAAACATTATACATTAAAATTTTCACAGTATAGTAAGTATTTTTTATTACAGATTACAGTATTTTTATTACATTAATTGATGTTATTTGGCAGTTCTCGTGGTATTTTGTTCTTGTCATCTGCATTTGAGGTGAAAATTCATTTCCGTCATCTTTAATAAAAACATTTATTTTTTCTTAATTCAACAAAGCACAATTTTTTATATGTAATAGCTTTAAATTTATGTTTAACATTTTGTCCTACCGGTTCAGAAACTTTGGCAATGCTTTTCTGATATTTTTACTTCACATATGACAGAATGTAACAAAAGTCCTTAAAATTTTGTAATGCATTATGTCGAAAAAGAGTAGTGGCTTTTTATTCTACATTGTCTACATATGCTTTTTTGAAGAGGACTTTTGCTGTGAAAATAACAGAAGCATCTGATGCATTAATTACGTCTAAAGAATTAATGATATTTCTTACTTACTCTAAATTCTGTGAGTAAAATGCAGCTGCAATTAATCGCATATACCTAGCCTTGTTAAAACACGCTTTGGCGAAAGTAGAAAATTGGTATATGCAAGTATCTTGTATATCTTTATACGCTTTTACCTGCAAAGGTGTTTTTAAGAAAAGTTTCTTCATAGAAGAAATAATTTTATATATATCTTATTATATTATTAGATTTCTGGAATTTTCTGTGCTGTTGTTAACTTATTTAACAATTTAAACTCAAAAAGAAGTTATGGCATGTACAAAATCAGTTATATAAGTTAAAGTAAAAAAATACGATGTAGGCAGTACATGACTTTCCCTACAGACTCATATTCACGTTCTCTTTATTTCATCAATAATTCAATAAATTGAGTGCAATTGCACAAAACAACACCTATAATTATTTTAAATTACTCATAAATTACAATTTTAATTCAATTTTTGTTTTTATTTGATGACTGAACTTATTTTCAAAGGTAGCGTAGCGAAAATGTGAAAAACTAAAATATCTCAAAAATGGTTAGGCCTAGATGCGGTTGGAATTATCCTTTTCATCGTCAAAAATTACGTATAAAACAAAGCATTTAATTGATTTATTTGAGCATACCTAAACTTTTATTTTAGAATTTAAAGATTTTTGAGGGCCATTTCGCAAAATAAGGCAGGGTCTTTTATCCCAAATCGTACCAAAATCTAATCAGCACCACTGTCGCCCCATAAGGGACTTAATAAATTTTATGGAATTTGGTCAAATAGTTTTCATTTAGAGTGAATACATACATTGTACAGACAGACACACACACAGACGTCACTATAAAAATTGTTTTTTTATGTGTTCTAGAGATCTCGAAACGCGTAAATCCGTTGAATATTCAAGTTAAGATTTTCGGCATGATACCGATACTTCCCCTATACATTATCATATATTGCAGGAAAAGTTAAAATATTTAATATATGTATTTTCAAAGCAGAATTTGAGTTTTTATACATATGCTCTATAAAGCATACATTTATATGCTCTCTCTCTTGTGTGAGAGTATATTTATATGATCATACAAGATATCATTGTATTTATATATCACTGGAATCTTCAATGCCGATGTTAACTTATCTAGAAATTTGCTGATCTTAACTTACCTAGAAATTTGATGGCGTGAATTTATTCAGCAATTTGCCGATGTTAGTTCGTTACTAATTCCCCCGTGGTGAAGGAGTGCTTACGCACCACGTCCACCAGACCACCCAGGGTATCCCATGGCGAACGGGAGGAGATTTGCAGCTTCACTTTTATAGAGGCTCCCCGAAGGGCTGAAGTCCGACTTGGCCTCAACATGACAACATCCATGCCCGCTGGGAGGATTCGAACCCGCAACCCGGCAATCCAGCGATCAGACGGAAACGCATGCCCCTGACCGCTCGACCACCGGATCGGCTTTTGCTGATGTTAACTTATCTAGCAATGTGCTGATGTTGATACTTATCTAGCAATAGTATATAAATGTTTTTATACATTAATATTCTCTATATCTTAAGTGAGAGCATATTTATATGTGTATATGTTCTATTTCTTTTGAGATAATTTTATTTATAGATCTCTGGAATCTCCCCTCTTGATAATGACTTATCTAGCAATTTAAACTCGTAAAACTCGTATAAGGAAGGTAACATGTAAAAAAATGAAGTTAAAAATTAAATGAATACTTAATATTTGTATTTTTAAAGCAGAATTTGAGTTTTTTAGTCTTTAAATGCTTTATAACTAAAAAGTCTTTAAATATGCTATTGCATATAATTCTGGTTCTAGTTATATGCGTCCAAATATAATCATACTCAGGAATTCTCAATGCTTTTACATAGAACACTTCCATTTGTTATATAAATTACATATTCATATTATCTTTTCAAGCTCCTAATGCTAGTTGCACCAGCTGAAATTCGGGCGATTGATAATTAAGTTTCAAATGTAGACTTTCTAGCTTTCAACTTAGGATAGTGGATCATCAATCTTGAATCATTTCTAAAGCTTTCACAATGCCGAGAGTTCCTTTGAGTTTAAGATCCTAACTCAAATGGTGCTTTAGAGAAACTCAAAGGCATGAATGCCCGCTGCCTGAACACACAGAAGTTTAAACATCCGAAGTTTTCTAGGCGGAGATAGATATGATTCAGTACGGGAGTTATATTGAAGCTGTGCTTGGTTATTTGCGGATATATAATTCAGAATACATTGAATTCTTATGTGCATATCGGAAGTGTAAGACTCCACTGGAGTCTCTCATCCGTCAGTAATCGCTATTATTTAGCTGTGTTTATATCGTCATTAAATTTATTTTTAACTTTCTTATATACATAATGTATAAGGAAAGTATTGTGACTGGGTCGAAAATTCGAATTCGAGTTTTCGACGGGAGAGCACGTTTCAAGCATCCCTGATCACGAATCAAACATTTTTGAAGTGATGTCTGTGTGTGTGTGAAAGTATATGTGTGTGTGTCTGTGTTTGTGAATGTATGTATGTGTGTGAGTGTGTGTGTGTGTGTGTGTGTGTGTCAGTGAGTCTGTGGAGACGATAACTGACAAACGAATGGACCGATTCGAACGAAATTTGGTACAAAAATCATAATCCGTAAACACTGAAAGCCTATTGTTTCTATACGCAATCGAATTTTCAGAACGCTCCCTAAATTTACAAGAGAAACTTTGAAAAAATCACCAGAAAATTAAAACCACAAATAAAGTTACGCAAATAGACATTTCTTATATAATTTTTCATTAGAAAACGATTTACATAAATTTTAAAACGCTAACATAAACCGTTCTCGAGATATTGCACATTTTTCAAAAAAGTTATCAAAAAGTCATATAAAATAAAAAAAACATATTTCCTATTGAGAAACATGTTCACTTTTCATATGTAATACCATGCGATAAATTTGGTGACATCATTGTCATGGAACCAGCTCGTTCCATTCATGAAGAGGGATACTTTTAGTAATAATTTTGCATTTGAAAGCCAATAGTCATTTATCGGCTATAAGAATAACTTATTTCTCCATCCATAACGCGTGGCGATAATTGAGCGACGAATTTTGCGGAATGTCTCCAACTTGGCGACATTTTAATTGTTGCCAAATTAACAAAGAAATCGCCAAATGGATAAAAATGACGCTAAATCAATGAAAATGATGACTAATAGAAGAAAATTCAATATCTTGAAATATAAGTATCTACTATAAGAATAACATTTTTTTTAACTGTAAAAGTTGTAAATTCATTGCATTATATAAGGAAAGTCATGTCTTGCCCACATCAGATTTTTTTTAAAGTGTTATTATAAATTCATTCAAAATAGCGAAGATATTTAAGCAAATTTTGCAGATTTAGATAATTAGGAAGTATGCACTCAATTTTAATACATCATAAAATAATTCATATATCACGAGAAATTTCATTTTATTAGCTATTTTGTATTGGATAGAATCTTTAAATTTTTTACAGGATACGATGTTTCCCTTTCGTCCTGCAAGGGAATCAACAAACCCGAAGTTCAAAAGAGTCACCCATTCTTCATTCGGATCTTGCACTGACGAAGGGGATTCAGTGTATCCCTCGAAACAGCTGTATGCTGCATTATTGCATTATTTGTGTTTTAATGCGTTGATCGGGTTTTTCTTAATGTATTGCCTTAACATGTTTGCTTGTCAAGAAATTCAAAAATTATAATTTTACTTTTATTAACACTTTACAACATAGTTGAAAATTGTTTATGACTTTGTTCATTCTATCTGTCTGTCTACATGTCTGTCTGTCTGTCTGTCTGTTCGTTAGCACGATAACTGCCGCAAAAATGACTTCATCAAAATGAAATTTTAGCATGTTTTTCAGACGATCTGTGGGGCCTACGGGAATATAAATGAATAATATCACCCAATTAGTTTTGGATTGAATCCGGATTGAAAAAATGAAATACATTGAACCCTATGAGACCCAATTTTTCAAACATTTTTTAAGCGAATTTAATATTCACAAATTGCTTCGAGAATTTTAAGAAATATTCAAATTATCCCATAAAATATATACAAAATTTTTCAGTAAAATATGTTAGGTAATTTTTTAAATAAAATTATTTAATACAGGGAGAAAAATAAATTCAATTAAATTCTGACTCTTGCTATATCATCCAGAAAGAAAAAGAGATATATTATATAAAGAATATATTTCCAAGAGTTTAATTATTTTATATATAAGAGAGGTTTCACTTTTAAAATAAATACGGTAGATAACAATTTTTCAAAATTTTAAATAAAATAAATTATTAGAGTATTGTGATGAATGAAACGGTTGGAAAAATGTTTATGAATTAAATGCTGCTTTTATATAGAGGCGATTTATATTTCGATGATGTCATTTGAATGGAGTTCATTTTCTTCGATGAAGTTTTTAAATATAATAAATTATTGTAGTATTATGATAATTTTAAAAATATTTCCGAGGAATATATCGCATTTTAGAGATGTTTAAACCTGGCAATTTATATTTCAATGCCCTCATTTGAATGAAGTTCATTTTCTTCGATGATATTTTCAAATATAATAAATTAATGTAGTATTGTGATAATTTTAAAAATATTACCAAGGAATGTGTCGCATTTTAGAGATGTTTATATAAAACTGTATTGAAGTTGAAAAGTGTTTCATAATCAATGCTTTATGCATGATTGATATTTCTTGTTTCTTAAATACAAAGGGGTGAAAACAACCAGTGATGATCCGTTGTTGTTGTTGAGACCCAGACCGTCCGACCTACCAGAAAGGGGTAAGATAACTGTTTGGACGGCTGGGAAGTGCTAGCCAATTGAGACCGGATCCCAGTGGGGGGGTTGGCATCCACAGGGACCGTTCCCGCCTCCCCCTACCACCAATATCTCAGAAGGACTTACGGACCCACATGTTTAACGTGATCTTACTCCGCATGAACACGGCGGCAGTTGTGGCAGTGTGCAAATCCAGAGCTCAAACCACCGGGCTACCGCGCCCGAAATGTGACAACAGCACGTGGTTTTCCCAGGTAGTCACCCACCCAAGTACTAACCGCGCCCGATGCTGCTTGACTTCAGTGATCTAGCGAGAATCGGTGTTTTCAGCACGGTAGGGCCGTTGGCTCACAGTGATGACCCGTCGAAAGCCCAAGCCGACCGACTCATTCGGAGACAACAGTGATGACCAGTGTAAAAGGTTGATAGAGCCTTGAACATTGTGCATTGAACTTTTAACCAAAGTTTGGCTGGTGCTCTGCCGTGCACCTTAATAATCCATTAATTTATTGCATATATGTTTCATTGTTAAATAAAATATTAACATTGAAATAATAACCAACCATTTAAATATTTATTGTTTACCATAAGTGGAGGTAACTGATAAAGTGAATGTAGAATCGGGGAATATTCCAGAGGATACTTGTCCGAAAACTCTGGCATAAAGCAATCACTGAAGTTTAAATTTCAATCTAAGGCATCTCATACAATAAACACCACAATTCTAAATTTAGATTTTCTCATCTGAAAGTAGGGCCATTGTGTCATCAATCTTAAAGCGCTGCTGGAGCGTGTCCCAAGAAGTTGTGCACTTTTCGTCCTGATATCTGAATCAGAGGACACTTTAAAGAACACCAGGGAGATAAATAGGTATTCGGGTAGTAGGAAAATTTTCGTCTTTCGTCATTTGACAAATGGCAACAAATAAGCACAAAAATAGGAGGCAGACGCAATTTTCGAGTTCTAACTAACGTCGTCGACAAAATCTACTGAAGAAGCAGACATATACAAATGGATTTTGCTTAAGTATCTACAATAGTAAAATTTTGCAAACATAGCATTTGGACTTTCACAATTTGCACAATTTATTCAATGCTATAAAGTACAATTGCTATGTACTGTTTGCATATTTGTAATGCTATAAAATTCAGTTATACAGGGTGTCCCAAAAAGATAGAAACTCCCTTTAATTCTTTACCTGTTGGAGGCAAGTGGGCAATGTAAATTGCAAAAATGATGAAAGTAAGGTCGGACATAAGACTACGTTAATGAAATAGTCCTCCTATTAATTTTCAAAATGTTACACTTTTTAAATTTTTATACGACCCCCTTAGATATATTTGGTCAATCAGAAATTTTTTATTTTTAATGCAACAAGATCATTAAAAAAACCGCATATCTGTAACTCTAAAATTGAGTGACTTATATTTAGCTGAAAATTGAACATTCTGAATAGGGATCATATAACGAATTAGAAATGTAAATTCGTGACATATCACAAAAAAGATCTATGTGTGCCCCAACCAAGTGGTGAGTACCACTGCTTTATATTATCTCTGTCTGTGTAATGCTTTATTTTGATGCATTCGTGATAAAAATATTTGACACATATTAACGTATTCTTGATCTAAACAATTTCCTTCGTCAATTTGTTTGAGATCCCTATTTTCACTGATGAAACAGCCTTTTACATGGTATGAAAACGTGGCATAAGTCAGATTTTTCCCTTTATCATAATTCAGTTGATTTTAAAGATTCATATCTGCGGTTTTTTTAATGATCTTGTTGCATTAAATATAAAAAAATTCTGATTGACCAAATTTGTCTAAGGGGGTCGTATAAAAATTTAAAATTGTAACTTTTTGAAAATAAATAGGAGGACTATTTCATTAACGTAGTTTTATTTCCTACCTTACTTTCAACATTTTTGCAATTTGCATTGCTTACTTATCTCCAACATGTAAAGAATTAAACCGCGTTTCAATCTTTTTGGGACACCCTGTATATACTGTTTGCATTTATGTAATGCTATAAAGTGCAGTTATGTATTATTTGCATTTATGTAATGGTACAAAGTACAGTTGTATACTGTTTGCATTTACGTAATGTTAAAAAGTACAGTTATGTATTATTTGCATTTAAGTTAGGCTATAAAGTACAGTTATACAATGTTTACATTTATGTAATGCTATAAAGTACAGTTATGTAATGTTTGAATTTATATGATGTTATAAAGTGAAGTTATGTACTGTTTGCATTTATGTAATGCTATTTAATTAACTAACAACACATACACAGGTTAAGTTATTTTAAAGCAGTAAGTTATATATTTTATACCTTTCAATCAATTTTATAAGTATAACGAAGAGTAAAGTTGTAATATAAATTTTTGTACTATCTCTAAATCACATTTATTCATAAATGTAGTTAGTACTACATACACTGAGTAAGGTGCTCGCATTTATGGAAGATCAATTTTCGTGTAACAAAGATAATTTCAAAGTTGCCCCTAATTTTATAATTTTTATGTCCTATACTATAGTTGCTTTGTACATGTCATTCGAGTTTTCGAAGAAATAGCACGTTTCAAATAACCCTGGACTCGAATCAAACATTTTTGAGATGATGTCTATGCCTATATATGTTAGGGTGTATGTTTGTGTGTATGTATGTTAGTGTGTGTGTATGTATGTTAGTGCATGTTCGTGTGTATGTATGTTAGTTTGTGTGTATGTTAGTGTGTGGGGCGTTTGTGTATGTGCGTGTATGTATGCATGTGTATGTGCGTGTATGTATGCTTGTGTATGTGTTAGTTTGTTTATATGTGCATTTGTGTGTATGTGCGTGCATGTGTATGTGCGTGTGTTTATATATGCATGTATATGTGCGTGCATGTGTATGTGCGTGTGTTTATATATGCAT
The DNA here is from genome assembly GCA_951213105.1 of Amaurobius ferox. NCBI lineage: Eukaryota > Metazoa > Arthropoda > Arachnida > Araneae > Amaurobiidae > Amaurobius > Amaurobius ferox. The sequence goes on along the minus strand of OX578147.1, from coordinate 40,796,879 downwards.
GTGTATGTGTGTGTGGGTGCGTGTGTGCATGCCTGTGTGTGTGTATCCGTGAGATTGTGGATGCATTATCTCACGAACGAATGGGACATTTTGAACGAAATTTTGCTCAAATGTTATAATTGGTGAGTAGCAGAGCCCTATTGATTTTAATCGTAATCGAATGTTTAAAAGTTCTCTCAATTTTCGAATGAATTTTAAAAACATTTAAAAATCAGAATTTTTAATAATGTTATATAAATGACCATTTTTCATGTAATCATTCATTAAAAAAACAAATGGCACAAACTTTAAAACACTAGCATGAACCGTTTTCGCAATATTGCATGTATTTTTCAAATAAATTTAACAAAAAAATATGAAAAATTAAGTATTATCATGAAAGATGTTCACTTTTTATATTCAATATGATGAGACAAACATGATTTAAAATCATTCTCCAGAATCTAGTTCGTTCCATTTGCAAGAGAATGGTTTATAATAGTTTTGTAAAAGTCTTGTATCATAACGTTCAACAGTTCTCCAATTGCTCATTTATTTAGAAGAAAAACCCTTCTCTTCGTCTGTCAGTAGCGCTTGACGATAAATTTGGTAAATTTGGCTAATGATCTGGCAAAATATTGGAAACTTGGCGATTGTTTTCAGAATGATGCCAAATATACAAAAATATCGTTAAAATTGAAAAAAAAAATGACGCTAAATTAATAAAGTGACACCAAATTGATGAATTAATTAAAATATTGTAACATATAGACTATATCGTTTACTGCGAATGCCATCAATATCGATAATTTTCCAGTTAGAGTTGCTTGAAATATAAGTTTGTACTTCAGAATAGTTTTGCGTGTTTTCATCCGGGAAAGTGAAGAATATACTATTCAATGTTAAAAGCATTGTGACGTGGATTTTATACATTTTTTCCCTGTGAAAGAAGTACATTAATTAAATTATGTAAAGAAAGTCTGATGTGCTGTCCACATCAGTTTCTTGTATGGATTACATTTTGATCTAGTTTCTGCGTTATATAAAATGGGTAAAATGTTTAATCCATATTGTGAACTAGAAGGTATGCCCGCCATATATGGCGGAATTGAAAATGTCAAAGCATTGCCTCCCATTTAGCGTCATTTTTATCAATTTGACGACATTTTTATCAATTTGGCGATATTTTAGTCCATTTGGCAACATTTGAAAAGCGGTCAAATTTTTCTCCAAGCATTACGGTCGGCCCGAGAAATTGGTTATTCATATAGTCATTTGTTATGTTATTGCCAAGATATTGAATTTCCATTAATTAGTCGTCATTTTCATTGATTTAGAGTGAAGTTTATCAATTTGGCGACATTTTCGACAATTTCGCAGTATTTAAAAAAACTCGCCAAGTTGGCGATATTCGGCCAAAATCCGTCGACAGAATTTCGCCAAGCGTTTCAGGTGGAGAAACAGGTTATTCTTTTAATAGATTCTTATATTTTTTCAAAGATATTAAATTTTCATCAATTAGTCGGCATTTATACGAGTTTGGGTATATTTTTATCAATTTGGTGACATTTTTGTCAATTTGGCAATATTTAAAAAATCTCGCCAAGTTTGGTGATATTCCGACAATTTCGACACCAATATTTCGCCAAGCGTTACCCAGAGATAGATGGATAGACAGATAAATCAATGTATATAATACATTTTTATTGTTTCAAAAAGTATGCAAAAACGGGGTATGTCTTGGAATTAAAAAAACATGTTTATAATTAAATATATATTTACTATTAAAAAATTAGTAGTAAATATCTATTTAATGTTTATTTGCGCGATTAAAATGGATAGCTTTCAAGCTGATGCTTGAAATAAGATTTTACGAACAATGATTTTATTTGACATAGGTAAATTAGTGAGGAAGAATGATAGAAGTATAGATGCGTAACAAATAGATTTGACTTGGATATACAAGAAAATAATATTTATTGAAATAGAATCGGTTTCAACCTCGTTGCACCAATCATACGAATTCTTATTAAACTTCAGTAATTTATTGCAAAATATTTAAAATAATTTTACAATCCTATTGTAATGATAGAACTCTTGCGATTGCTCAAGTTAAAGAAATATAATTGATTACCTATTGGATATCCGCTATTGTGTAGACGCTGCGCTGACGCCCTATACATAAATTTGTTTTAAAAATTTTATACGGACGGATAACAAGAAAATATTTGAAAACTGTATACATTTTCAAAATTTACAGGGCGAATTGAATAAAAAAAGTGTTTCACAGTCATTTTTATCAAAATTATATGGTTTTCCGGCATGTTACCATTAATATCTATATTTTATACTTTGTTTAAATTTCAAACATAAAATTATGATATTGTGAGATTTATAATTTTCATTTTGCTCTGTTAGCAATTTATGCAACAGCTGTCCCAGCTCTGCTTTGGAAATCCATGATTTAGATTCATTGTCCAATTTATGATACGTTTTATGTACCTTGATATACGTTATTACTTCATGTACGTTAATATACGTTATTACTTCATGTACGTTAATATACGATATTACTGTATGTACGTTAATATACGTTATTATTTCATGTGCGTTAATATACGTTATTACTTCATGTACGTTAATATATGCTATTAACTTGATGTACGTTTAATATACGTTATTACTTCATGTACATTAATATACGTTATTACTTCATGTACGTTGACATATGTTATTACTTTATGTGCGTTTACGCTTAATATGCTAAAATGCATCTAATTTTGAAGCAAATATTGTACATCTGGAAAAAGGTAGTCAGATATTTGGAACTTTTTAATAATCAATTATGCTTAATTTCTCATACTACAGAATATAGTATAGAGAAAGTATTGTTTTTAAGAACATTTTTGATCTCGAGATTTTGATGCCAATATATGTTTCAGGACTTCCTGGACGCTTTTTCACTATTTTTGCGTCCGTATGTCTGTTTATGGTCACGTACACGAAAATTGCCACAAACAATAATGTATTTTCACGAAACGTTACATCCGGCTTTGATATCGAAAAATTGAACTAGATAGATTTTTTTTTTAATTTCAGCAAAGACTTCGAAATTAACAATTGCTTAATTTGGTGGTTTAGAACAAATTTTAACATAATTATGCATAAAAGGGGTTATTTAAGAATCAATGAGCACGAAACAGCAGTTTTAAAGACTGTGCTAAAAAATAACGGAAATTCAATTTTTGTGTTCGTTCGTGACGTCATTAAAACACCCTTGGGAGGGAGGTCAGTTGTAACGCGAAAGTGTACATTGTTCACCTTGACATTCATCGAAAGGTTTCTCAAGCCCTTTAAAATGAAGTGTAACATGTTATAATTGTGATCATTTAGACCAGCGATACAGGTTTAAGATTTTTTTTTGCAAAATTTGAAACAAAAATCACAGGCTGTTTTAAAATGGATTCTGGTATAAAAATGTTGAGTTGAGCCACACTCTCGTTAATTAAGGCGCGGTACCCCAGTGGTTAGCTCGCGGGAATTGCACTGGGTAGGCCCGGGTTCGATTCCCTCAGCTGTCAAAACTGCTGCCGTGTTCACGCGGAGTACGATCACGTTAAACATGTGTGTCCGTATGTCTTTCCGAGAGGTTGGTGGTAGAGGAAGGAGGGTACGGTCCCTGTGGATGCCTCCCGCACTGGGTTCCGGTCTTAATTGGGTGGTCCTTCCCGTTCGTCCAAACTGTTATCTTACACCTTTCTGGTAGGTCGGACGGTCTGGGTCTCAACAACAACAACACTCTGGTTAATTTATTTTAATTTTCAAAATGTTATATGCACACATCAAAATATGTATCTTGTATTTACGCCAAACTGCATTATTTTTCGCTGAGAGAAAGCCTTTTACATACCTAAAGAGACACGCAAGTATATATGATAAGCATATACGTTCTAAAAGTGTATATTTCAACTTGGCGTGAAAAGTATTGTCAAGTAAATCTTGTAAAAAAGACTCTTAGGAGTACTAACTTAAATACACTGTGGACTCCATATTTATTAGATAGATTCCATAGTAACAGATGTTATTTTAAATATAATTTTAGAATACATATTCATTGAAACATGACAAACCATAAGTACACTCATGAATTTTTCTTATATGAATTGGTTAATTCGAACTCAAATCATTGGTTAAATAAAGTAACATTTCAGTTATTAAATATGTATGGTGTTTAATAGATAAAATATTCAATACAAGCGAGGTTTAAAACTTTTTCTGTACCTCTCAACAATCAAGTGAAATTTGCTGCAAGTAATGTTTCAATGGTAGACCTTTCAATTGTTCATTAAACTTAACAGGTGGCTGTTACTGACAAAGAACAGAATTTACAAAATAATTTTAATTCATTAATTTAGCAAATAAACTCAAATATTCTCCTACATACAATATCTACTTGCCTCCAGCCATATCTGAAACCATATACCTCAAAATTAAATTACTGTACATATCTACAATATAAATTCTCATTTACATTGAAACTTTGCACCTGCAGCGTTAAATGACACGCCTTCAGCGATGTTCGCAGTTGCATTACTTAAAAATAATTTATTACATTTATCCATTAAGTACAATGACCATCGCAATAAATTAACACAGCGTAAATTGATACCGGGCGCTTTTGGAACTTATAAACCTAAACAGAGTAACAGTGCAAAATCCTAATCAAAAAACTCTTATTGAATACTAGAAGGGTATGCTCGTCATATGATGCAACTCAAAATTTACAAATCATTACCCCCCATTTGGCATGATTTTTATCAATTTGGCGATGGATTTGAGATTGTTGTAGAGCTTCCTCCTCAATTTGCAGCCTATACAGGGTGTCCCAAAAAGATTGAAACCCCCTTTAAATATTTACCTGTTGGAGATGCCTATGCTTGTATTATTTACCTGTTGGACAATGTAAATTGCAAAAATGTTCACAGTAAGGTAGGAAATAGGACTACGTTAATGAAATAGTCCTCCCATTAATCTTCAAAAAGTTACACTTTTCAAATTTTTATACGACCCCCTTAGACAAATTTGGTCAATCAGGAAATTTTTATTTTTAATGCAACAAGATCATTAAAAAAATCACATATCTGTATCAGGAAAATCAACTGAATTATGATAAAGGAAAAAATCTTACTTATGCCACTTTCTTGTACCATGTGAAAGACTGTTTCAACAGTGAAAATAGGGATCATAAACAAATTACCGATGTAAATTGTTAAGATTATTAAAAAAGAACTTAAAGTTACTTAATTATTGAAAAAAGTACTTAGTTATTGAAAAGTACTTAGTTATTAAAAAGTACTTAAGAACCCATGATTGCATCGTGAGCCTACGCGGAATTCGCAAAAATGTATCCTATTTATTATCATCCAGATTTATCTTTTTTGTGATATGTCACAAAATTATATTTCTAATTTGATATATGGCCCCCATTCACAATAATCAATTTCCAATTAAATATAACTCGCTCAGTTTTAAAGATACAGATATGCGGTTTTTCATAATGATCTTGTTGCACTAAAAATAAAAAAAATTATGATTAACCCAATTTGTCTAAGGATTTCGTATACAAATTAAAAAAGTGTAACCTTTTGAAAATTAATTTGAGGAGTATTTCATTAACGTAGTCCTATTTCCTACCTTACTTTCAGCATTTTTGCAATTCATATTGCCCACTTATCTCGAACAGGTAAAGAAGTAAAGGGGGTTTCAATCTTTCGGGGACACCCTGTATGCTTCGGCGTTTTATTTTCGAATTTTTTCCAAATATTCTTGACTTTGGCGTGCTCGCCATCTTCTCAAAATTTCTTTATTTAACCGACTTTTCTTTTCTTTTCTATCCTCTTCATTTTCCATTGGCCAACACGTTTGTAAAATAGAATTTGTTCTGAGTGACAAAAACTGTTTTTCCTTGTTCAATCTTTTTACTTTCCCTGCAATACATGGTGATGTATACGGAAAGTATTGGAATCATGCCAAAAATCGCAACTTGAGTTTTTGACGGATTTACACGTTTCGAGACCTCTAGAATACGAAAAAACTATTTTTAGCGTGACGTCTGTGTGTGCATGTCTGTCTGTGTATCTATCTGGCTGTGTGTATGTCTGTCTGTTTGTCTGCATGTGTGTTTATATACCTGTGTGTCTGTCTGTATGTGCAGAATTTGTACCCAGTCTCACTAAAGACTAATTGACCGCATTTCATAAAATTTAGCAGGTAAGTCACTTGTGGGCGCATCTGGTGCTGATTAGTTTTAGGTACGATTTGGGATAAAAGAACCAGCCTTTTCTTGCGAAATGGCCCGAAAAAAGTACATGTATCCACTCTAGCTGAAAATCTAATGGACTGAACGTCACAAAATTCGGCAAATAAGTCACTTGTGGGTTACCCTGGTGCTGATTAGATTTTGGTGCGATTCGGAAAAAAATAACCTGCCATTTTTTGCAAAATGACCCACAAAAATCGCCAAACTTTAAAATAAAAACTGTGTATGCACAAATATATCCATTGAATTCGTGTTTTATACGTAATTTTTAACGAAGAAAAGAATAAGACCAACCGCATTACACTAGGACTAGCCGTTCACGAGATATTTTAGTTTTTTCGTATTTTCTCTAGGCCTCTTTGAAAATAAGTACAGTTACCAAATGAGAACGAAAATTGAAGTAAAATGGATTACATTTAATTAAAATAAAGAGAACGTGGATATAAGTCTGTAGGGAAAGTCATGTGCTGCCCACATCAGATTTTAAATATAAATTTAAATCTGCTGACAGCACTCAAAAGAAAAAATAAGAAGAAATGAAAATAAATAACGAACCGCATTCAAGCAAAAATTAAATTAGCCGAGAAGAACGCTCCGGTTTTTAATATGAGCACTGAATTCAAGCAGCAATGAGCGTGAAAAACTAAGGAGTGATCGAAAAAATTTAGCGCTCGCATGGAGGGTTATGAAAATGCTGATGGTCTGGGTTAGTATCCAGATTTAATTGTTTATCCGTGATTGAAACACCTTTGATAACATTTTGTAGCAGCATTATCCAGAGATAGATAGGTAAACTCACAGCCAAATCAAGGTGTTTATATTATAAATTTCGTGAAATAAATGACTATTGGCGAAATCCTTGGCGTCAAAATACAAAACGTATAAGTTAAAACAGAGTAACTTATAAGTATTACATTCTGCAACTTATTCATACTCATACTCAACTTATTACATATTCTTCTTACTGATTCTGTAACATTCATTCATACTCAATGTACAAAATCCTCATCAAAATACTACTATTGAATATCCCGTAAAATAAATGAATAGTGACGAAATACTTGGTGTCAGAATACAAAACTTACAAGTCTAAATGCATTAACTTATTCATACTCACGTGCAAAATCCTTATCGATATACTGTTATTAAAAACCTCGTGAAATGAATTATTATTGGCGAAATCCTTGGCGTTAGAATGCAAAACTTATAAGTCTAAACAAAGTAAGTTATTCATACCCAACGTGCAAAATCCTCGTCAAATTACGGTTATTGAATATTCTGTGAAATAAATGATTATTGACGAAATCCTTGGCGTCAGAATCCAAAGCTTATAAGTCTGAACACATTAACTTATACATACTCACGTGCAAAATCCTCATCAAAATACTGTTACTGAAAACCCCGTGAAATAAATGACTATTGGTGAAATCCTTGGCGTTAGAATGCAAATTTAGTAGTACATAAAGTATCTTCCGTCGCCAATGAACTGGGGTAGATCCATAGGAACGATGTTGAGAGATTCGCTAAATAATATGGCATGCAAAAAATGAACCTTTTTGATGATGCTTATTAATAGTACGTTATTATTAGCACGCTTATTATCGATGCGTAGTATTGAGAAAGTGCTGCGAAAATTTTCGATTTCGAAATTTTGACGCCAATATATGTTTCAGGACCTCCTAAACAGGTTTTGATTATTTTTGGAGTGTTGTCCGTCTGTCTGTGTGTCGGCGATTTATTTTGTACACTACAGTTGAAACAAATATTAATGAATTTTCAGAAACTTTACATGAGGCGACGAAAAATCTAGAATTAGATAAACATTCTTTTAATTCGAACAATTGTGTTTTCTTAACATGGCATCTGACAACATTTGACATGATCAAGCAAACAATGGGTTATTTATGACTCAATGACCAGGAAACTTAATGGTTTCAATAATTGTGGTGAAAAATAGTCGTGATACATAATATAACCGTGATAGATTATGTGTTCGGGCCGTCGTAAGATCACCTCGGGGGGAGGTGGGGGGAGCAAGTTACCGCCCTCGAGGTACATTGTCAAACTTGGTATCGATCTAAAGATCTTTGCTTAAAAATGGATTCTGGTATGAAAAAGTCGTGTTGAATCATCACTATCATTTAATTTTAAATTTCTGATACACTTATTTGAAAAATGTGCAATATCTTAGGAATGGTTCAAGTTAATTTCCTAACATTTATGTAATTGGTTTTCTAATGAAAATTTACATCGGAAGTTATTATTTACTTATCCTTATTTAAAGTCATGATTTTTTATGATTTTTTAAAATTTCTTTCAAAAATTGGGAGGCAGGGGGAGATTTTACGAACATTCAATTGCTTTTAGAGTCAATAGGTTTCCAATATTCACTGATTATAATAGTCGTACCAAATTATTTTCGAATCATTTCATTCGTTCGTGAGATATCGCATTCACACACACACACTGACATGCATACATTACACATTTATATTCATTTCTACACGCACACCAAACATGCATACACATGCACAAACATTACCTTAAGAATGCTCAGTTCGAGTTCAGGATCTGCAGTTAAAAGTTCGAATTCGAATGTTCAGCCCGATCGTAATACTTTATTTTTACATTAAATATATAAATGTAGGGCCAGTAATAAAAGTGAAAATTACGGACCTGACGCCCTTTCACTCAAAAATTATCATTCAGATGTAAACTTTTACACCTCATTAGACCAAAATTTAACAATGTATAGCTCAAAAGACTTTGCCTCAAGACTTTATTTTTGAAGTTCCACGTCTTTAAGAGAAAGTAGATAGCAACTTTTTGCAGCCCAACTCTTTTTGTCTTCCTCAGCAATTAGTCATAGTGTCACCTCGTTTTGTATGGAAGATTTTCCGCCTTGTCAAAGCGTTAAATTGGATCATGAAATGCTTTATATGATATGAGGAATCCTATTTTTCACACTTTGCAATATAGTTGTAAATTGTTTATGACTTTGGTCATTCTGTCTGTCTATCCATTCGCATGATAACTACCGTAACAAAGTTAAATTTTAGTATGTTGTTGAGACGATCTGTGGGACATATGAGAAAGGAAATGGAGGATTTAACCTGGGTTGAAAAAATGAAATACATTGAACCATATAGGAATTAATTTTTAAAACAAGTTAAAACAAGTTAAACAAGTTTTTTAAAATAAGTTAAAACTACCAAATTGCTTCAAAAATGTTAAGAAATATTCAAATCATCACATGAAATGTACAAAAACATTTTCAGCAAAATATGTTGGGTAGTTTTTATAAAAGCAAAATTGAAATAATAATTACACCCATGATATATGAAGAGATCACATGACTTATTTCAAAATAAAATATGATCATTTTATTCCGCTGTGTAAAGTTCGTTTTATTTAAAAATCGTTTAAATTTATATTTAGCATCCGTCTTAAAACCACTGTATTTTAATGTATTATCTGTGCATCTAAATTATGTGCCAACGCAATTACAATATTTTTTATTTTAAATCATCACTCAATTTTGATTATTTCGACAAAGAAGTCCATTCTTAACGCATATAATAAGTAAACAAATGAAGCGATTGCAAGGTGAGTTGGACAAAACATGCTGATTTTTTTTCTCGCTATATTAATTAGTCTGGAATATAAGAGATATGAATGAAATATCTATTGATTTTACACAGAGAGGCAGAAGATTCACATTTAATATGTAAACAAATGAAGCGATTGTAAGTTGAGTTGGACAAACCATGCTGATTTTTTTTCTCGCAATATTAATTAGTCTGGAATATAAGTGATATGAATGAAATATCCATTGATTTTACACGGAGAGGCAGAAGATGCACATTTCGATGACGTCTTTTGAATAAAGTTAATTTTGTGTAACTAGCATTGGCTTTTTAGATGAAGTTTTTAGATTTCAAGTAAAATAAATAACTGCAGTACTGTGATACTTTAAAAATATCTGCGCTGAATGTATCATATTTTAGAGATGTTTAAATAAAATTGTATTTCTGTTGGAAAGTGTTTCTTAATCAATGATTTATGCATGATTCATCTTTCTTGTTTAAATTTGCTTAAAGAGTAATTTGCGAATACGTTATACATTTCCCTTTGCTTTAATACAGTGTTCACTGAACTTTTAGCATTTGCTTATGCATTTTAAGAGAATAATCAACGTCCCCCCCCCGCAATAAATCTTACAAGTGTAGCCGCCAATTTCCTCTGAGGTGTTTAATTTTGCTAGTATTTATACTTTTTATAACAGTATCCTGCTGCTTTTGGTAATATATGAAATGTTTCTAGAAAATAAATTTGGAAATATGTTATTTATTTTAAGATTAGAAGTAATTGTAAAGAATATAATAAATAATTTTAAATCTTTTCTTTCTTATACTTTTAGTATATTATATACTACTAGTATGGAGAGTGTATTGTCTTCACGAAAACTCTTGATTTCGAGTTTTTGATGCCAATATATTCTTTATGACCTCCTGAACACGTTTTGATTATTTTGAGATTGATGTCCATCTGTCTGTTGTCCGTCTGTAGTCGATGTCCTGTATACACGATTGTTGTCACAAATATTAATGGATTTTTATGAAGTTTTATGTCCGACTTTGTTAACGAGGAATATAGAGCCAGATAAATGTTTTTAAAATCCAAGCGACAATTTGAAATGTATTCGAAATTTTATATTTACTTAACATAAGTATAACAAAATTTGATATAATTATGCATATAATGGGTCATTTAGGCCTCAAAGAAGTTTAACAGTTTCACTCATTTTTAGAAAAATAATAGTTGAAATGAAAAATAGCATATTTTCCGCTCGTAACGTCATTAGCATCTTGTAAGACAAGCAAGTTACCCCACCGTCACCTCCAAAGCGGTACATTACCAATCTTAGCTTTAATAGACATATTCTTTCAAGAGCTTTAGAATGAAAGGTGAGATGCTATAATTGTGATCATTTTGGCCAACGATACAAATTTTTGCAAATTTTATCTTACAAAATTTGCAAAATATAAAGAAATAAAATTAACTAAAATCGTACTCTGATGGTCCATTATATAATGAATAATTGTTTATCTGTCATTGCATGTAATGATTTAACTATAATGATATCTTTCAATAATGTTTTGAAAAAAAAATAGAGAGCATTAAGAATAATCCCGCCACTGCCAAAACTGCCTCAGTGTCCAGGCGTAGTACGATCACGTTAAACATCTGAGTCCGTAAGTCCTTCTGGGAGGTCAGTGGTAGGGAAGGAGGGTATGGTCCCTGTGAATGCCTCCCCCACTTGGTTCCAGTCTAAATTGTGTGAATAAAAATAAAGTTATGGAGATTGTCGCGGATGGCGCGGTAGCCCAGCGGTTTGCGCGAAGCAATTACACTCGATAGGCCCGGGTTCCATTCCCTCCACTGCCAAAACTGCCGCCGTGTTCACGCGGAGTACGATCACGTTAAACATGTGGGCCCGTAAGTCCAGTCTTTCCGAGAGGTTGGTGTCAGGGGAAGGAGGGTACGGTCCCTGTGGATGCCTCCTTCACTGGGTTCCGGTCTAAATTGAGTGGCACTTCCTCGTCGTCCAAATAGTTACGTTACACCTTTATGGTTAGTCGCGCCAGCGAGTTTGTCACTGTCAGAGTTTTCAAGGGTAGCGAACATTCTGATCTCCGATGGCGGCGAGTATTAAATAAGCATTAGAATCTCGGCATTTTCAGAGTCCCCTTTGATGCTAAGAGCTTGCAATTCCGTTCCAGTAGCTCAACGGTAGAGAGTCGCCTAGTCAGTACACAGATCCGTGGTTTTATGCCTTGTTGTGGCAGCGAAGTTAGTGGTAGTACCCAAATAAAACAGCCCTACAGGTTTGTACAAAGATGTTGGAGGTCTGAGAGTAACACTAGTATGACTATCACGGATTCAATGGACTCTGATATATTGAGATTCAATTTCAAATAGCGTCACGGAGCTAACCTGGTGTAAATATAGCAGGAGGTGGTCAGTCAAAGTGTCAAGATCGTTAACTATCCAGTACGAAGATCTGTGGTTCGATCCTCGGTTGGGGAAGCAAGGTTCTTTACCCATTTGTAAAAAAATACCTTGTTAACAGTACCATTCTCACACATATGCACACTGACATAAATCCAAAAACTTGACTTTTGCTAAAAATTTATACATCATTTTAAATCACTGGATTCAAAGTATTTCCCAAATCTTTCAGAATAATTTTCTTTTACATTGTACAATGTTTTACAGGCAAGTGAAAATAACAACTCAAAAAATATTCCGTTGCTTCTCTTGGAATGAAGTTTTTACAACATATAACTCAAAAGAATTATCTCTAGTTTTTTTAGTTTCCTACTCTTTAATACAAAGTTGGACGTAAGATTTTCTGGCCCATCCCTTTGTATCCTGTACATCGATCAATCACGGTGTCGCCTCTTTTTGTATGGATACTTTTTGGTTTTGTTTAAGCGTTAAATTGAATCAGCGAAAGTTTTATTGGATACGGTAAATTCGTGTTTTTGCCAAATAAGTGCAAATAAAGATCATATTTGGATTATTACTTTTATTTCATCTTGTTTATGAAATAGTTGTTTACAGGGCAGCAAATAATATGCAAATAACATTAGAGCCTGCGGAATACATAATTGTAGTATTTTAGTTTCCAGCTCTTTAATGCAAAATTGGACATACGATTTTCTGGCCCATCCTTTTGTGTTCTCTACACCCATCAATCAGACTGTCAATTCTTCTTCTGTGGATAGTTTTTGGTTTTGGCTAAGCGTTAAATTGAATCAGTGAAAGTTTTATTCGATACTAGCCGCCTTCGGCGACCAGCCTATTCGCTACCCTTGAAAATTCTGACGGTGCAAACTCGCTGGCGCGACCTACCAGAAAGGTGTAAGGTAACTATTTGGACGACCAAGAAGTGCCACCCAATTTAGACCTGAGCCCAATGGGGGAGGATTTCACAGGGACCGTACCCTCCTTCCACTACCACCAACCCCTCGGAAGGACTTACAGACCCACATTTTTAACGTGCTCGCACTTCGCGTGAACACGACGGCAGTTTTGGCAGTGGCGGGAATCGAACCCGGGCTTACCGAGTGAAATTCCTGCGCGCTAACCAATGGGCTACCGCGCCCTACGCGATAATCTCCATAACTTTATTTTTATTCGCCCAATTTAGACCGGAACCCAGTGGGGGAGGCATCCACAGGGACCGTACCCTCCTTCCCCTACCTCCAACCTTTCGATGAACTTACGGACCCACACGTTTAACGTGATCGTACTCCGCGTGAACGCGGCAGCAGTTTTGGCAGTGGCGGGAATCGAACCCGGACCTACCGATTGCAATTCTCGCGCGCTAACCACTGTGCTACTGCGGCTTCGCGACAATCTCCATAACTTTCTTTTTAATCACCCAATTTAGACCGGAACCCAGTGGGCGAGGCATCCACAGGGACCGTACCCTCCTTCCCCTACCTCCAACCTTTCGGATGAACTTACGGACCCATACGTTTAACGTGATCGTACTCCGCCCGAGCACGGCGGCAGTTTTGACAGTGTCGGGAATAGAACCCGAGCCTAACGAATGCAATTCCCGCGCTGTAACCACTTTACTACCGCGCCCTCCGCCACAATCTCCATAATTTTTTTTTTATTCACATACTTCTGACCGCAACCCAGTGGAAGGCATCCACAGGGACCATATCCTCTTTCCCCTACTACCAACCTCTCGGAAAGATTTACGGACCTATATGTTTAACGTGGTCGTACTCCACGTGAATACGACGGCAGTTTTGGCAGTGGCGGGAATCGAACCCGGGCCTACCGAGAGCAATTCCCGCGCGCTAACCACTGGGCATCCTCAACCCCGTGGAGTTAACAAAGTTTGGTTTAGTTTAATGACGTTAAAATTAATAATGAAATTTTAAGGCACGGCGACAATCTCCATAACATTACTTTTATTTTATTTTTTTAATTCTTCAGTGTTTAAGTTTTTTTATTGTGGTCCCAACCACCATCCGATGTAAACAATACATTGCCACTATTGAATCCAACATGATAAGCCAAAAACCTTATAAAAAACAAACACTAATTCGGTTTTTATTTGCCCCTAGGCCAAAAACCGTACAATCTATAATTCAATCATTTAAATTTAATAATGATACCATATGCTAAGCTCTTAATTCCATCATTTTCTAATCCGATGCACGATCTCCATGTAAACGGCGTGATGTCCCCGGCTGCGCGTGCAGGAGAACTGGGAAGTCGGATCTTCTCCGTGAAGTCGTCGAGAAATTTTAAATCATTACTACTTTAAAATCAGTATCGGGTTGCTATTTATAATCATTTCTTGACCAAATTAGGTTTGTAAGAAATCCTTAAGTTTGAGCTTTCGAAAAATGTAAATTATTAGTCGAAATTCTCGATATTTTTTTGGTTGCGAAGATTTAAATACGAAAGTTCGTTTTTTTGAGCCGAAAGTGACTTTTGTTTTAAAATCCTTGAAAAATATTAGAAATTGAAATTGAGATTTTTAAAATTGATATATTTTTACCCGCAATTGACTGCTCTTTCCGGTTGTGTGATTTGTTTTTTTCTACGACGTCTGGATGATGGAAAAAGAAGGGGGAAAATGAGAAAAAACGGTCGAAATCGCATAAAACATTAAATAATAACAAAAAAAAATTCAAATTTTAAAAATCGGTTTTGACGTGAACCCTCCCCTCCCCCGGATCTCCGATTGCCAAATTTCGTAGCTCTGCGACGCGCGGTCGCTGAGCCTATAGTGTATAAGACACACAGACTCACAGACATTGCCTTTTATAATATAGATGATAAATTCGCGTTTTCGCCGAATATGTACTAAAAGGGCATATTTGGATTTTACTTTTATTTCCTCTTGTTTGTGAAATAATTTCTTAAAGGGCAACAAATAATATTCGCAGCCACAGTTTATGTATTGAGATAGTTTTCTAGTATATTACTCCTTTCCATAAAATTGTTACAATGCCAGCTTATGCATGCCACGAGATTTTAGGACATTTAAATGGTCTATAAAATTATTAGAATGCCAGCTTATTTAATACATGCCATGATATTTTAGAACATTCAAATGCAATATTACAGCATCAAAATTAAAGAAACGTGACAATTAAGATGACCACTATGGCTATAGTAATATTATTATTCCCAAAATAACCATTCCTTTCAATCGCAAATGTAATTAAATCGAAATCTTTATTTACTAAACAAATTGAAATTCAATCACACAAATGATAATAACATTTTTCCGGTTCAAGATTTTTAAAACTTAAAAAAATATTCATAATTGTATATTTCTATAAGTGTCAAAAACACGTCTACAAATGTTTCAAAATATTTTCTATGGCAAATACTACAAATTTAGTAAACTGTATTTAAAAACACCATCAAAGACGTACACGAAAATGTGCACTTTAAAGCGATAGAGCACCGTTACTTCTCTTTCAGACGTAATAACGTCCATCATCAGTTGCAATGTTAGTGAAATGATATATATAAGTACATAAACAGTTCGATTAATGGTTTACTTATATACTTATCTGCTCATGCTTATGTATATTTTACGAAATTTTTAGTATCGGTTTATCTGACTTTCCTTATGAACATTTTGTATTCGCGATTTCAGGCTGCATTTCATTAACAGTTCATGTATGTCATTTCATTAACATTGCCACTGACGATGGACGTTATGGCGTATAAAAACGCTCTCGCATTCGAAAATGTAAATTTTCGTGAACGTTATGGATGCTGTTTTTAAATGAAGACGGTTTACTAAATTTGTAGTCTTTGCTAAAAATATTTTAACATAACTTCGTCAAAAGCGTAATACTGCACAAAGTAGAACATAAAATGGTTTTTGAAATTAAAAGAGCCATTATCAACAAATAATACTAAACAAAAAAAAATAACATAAATTTAGGACAGGGATCAAAATTACCGAAAACGGAAGCAAAAGAAATTGAAGTATTTCCTATCAGAAGCGAAAATGTAGGACAATTACCATCAATAAGGGAGTTTTATTAAGAAACAATCTAGATTCTAGTCCAATTCAAAAATGGAAGAGTAAAATTGATCTTAGCTTCTGAAACATTAAACATTATTAGAGTCTCAATACTTAACAATTGAAGACTTCGAAACTTCTTGTTTAGAAACATTGTTTACGTGTCTCTTAATATACATTTTAACCAACATAACCAAGACAGCATTATCATGGAATGCGATAAACACTCCAACAATTCAAAACAGAAATATGGGTTTAAGTGAAGGGAGATGAATTTCGTTAAGATGTTTAATGACATACCTAAAATTGAACAGTGAAGTAATATTGTGGACCTTATAGCTATCAGATGAATAAAAAGGTATAACAGTATAATTACGTGGAAAACCTTTTGACTCTGAAGGCTCACAACCAATTATGGCTTGTTGAAGATATAGTCTAGAAACGGTCAAATATTTCAAAGAGTCAATCTCACGAAGTTAAGTGTATGAGAATTTCTAGTGTCTGTCAATATCGATAGTTAAGTGCCTGTCAATATCGATAGTTAAGTGCCTGTCCATTTCGATAGTTAAGTGTCTGAGAATCTCGAGGGTCTGCCAATCTCGCTAGTTAAGTGCATGATAATCTCGAGTGTCTGTCAATTTTGATAGTTAAGTGTCTGTCAATTTCGATAGTTAAGTGTCTGAGAATCTCGTGTGTCTGTCAATCTCAATAGTTAAGTTCCTGAGAATCTCGAGTGGCTGTCAATCTCGATTGTTAAGTATCTGAGAATCTCGAGTATCTGTCCATCTCGACAGTTAAATGTATGAGAATCAGAACACAATTTTAAGGCGATGTAACCATAAGTGCAAATAACAGAAGATTTTTTACTGGACGAGTATAAAGGCATGCAAACACATAAAGGTCGAATCTCGAGTGTCTGCCAATCTCGCTAGTTAAGTTCATGAGAATCTCGAGTGTCTGTCAATTTTGATAGTTAAGTGTCTGCCAAACTCGATATTTAAGTGTCTGAGAATCTCGAATGTCTGTCAATCTCGATAGTTAAGTGTCTGAGAATCTCTAGTGTCTGTCCATCTCGACAGTTAAATGTCTGAGAATCAGAATACAATTTTAAGGCGCTGTAACCATAAGTGCAAATATCAGAAGATTTTTTACTGGCAAACGAGTATGAAGGCATGGAAACATATAAAGGTTTACGGAAACAGAAGTTAAGAAAGTGGAACCATTTAACAATAACATAAAGAAAGGACTTGTGTATCCTGTTGAAGTAGGCAGTTTATTGCCGTCAAACCCGATCGACTCAAGTTATTTTGCGTTGTATGCTGCTTTTAATAAAGTTATTTTGGTTTTATTATTTTAGCTTCAGTTTGAAATATACGTATCAAGAATTCTACATAACGTATCTGCATTCTATTTCATAGCAATACCTGCATTTGGTGTTTAGATATCATGTGTACAACTCACTGGCATAAACATGCACACATTGTTTCTATAGTATAATTAAAAAATATGATGTGTTCAGCACACGATTATATCTACATAATGAATTAAAATTACTTCTTACACAATGGAAAAATGATCGGAAATTTTAACGAAAGCAATGATTTCCTTTTACATTGGTTTAAAATATGAAATAGAACACAACAGCTTTACCCAACTCTCTCGCTAGTCACACTCATATAATATAAGGTAACTTTACGAACATTTCCGACAATATAAAGTCCTGAAAATACCACAAATTCTAGTTCAGTGTGATACGCCTACATATAAGCCTATTGTGTTCCAAGCAGTCACTTGAAAAAATGATAAAAGTTGCAAAAAAGAAGATCTGCTTTTGACAAAAAAGAGATTGATGCTGAAATATGTTGTATCTTTTATTTCTTGTTGAAATGAGAACGAATAATCCAAAAGTCGTAAAATGACATAAATTCAGGAATTTGAAGTTTTATTTATTCTGTACTTAAAGTATAATATAACTTATATTAATATATTGATAAACTATAATAAATTGTTAAAATGTTTATTTACTAGATGGATAAGCCAGTCAGAAGACGGGATGAAGTTACAACATATTATATAACATCCACTATTCATAAAGATGCAAAATATTTCCTCCCACCCACTCTGGTTTACTCATGCATTGACAATGCATGCGTAAACCAGACGCATGCATTAACAATGCATGCGTAAACTAGACGCATGCATACACGATTGACTAGTGAGTGGACGATTGAACTTCAGGCTGAGAATTTCCCCCTCTCTTATAAATAACATAGTTTTAAAATGTAAAAACCGGTTACAGTATTTTACCGTTAATAAATGCAGCATTGTACCGTTCATTTTAGGTCATTTCTCTGATTGTACATCTATAAAAATATACTGATTAATTATACTCATAATTACGGAATCTTTCATTTAAAAATAATCAAAACTATGTATACTAAATACTATGTATTTCTGCTGTATCAACTAACAGTAGCGACTACTTTACTAACACTAGCGACACCTACATATAATTCTTAAAGCATTCAAATGTTTTATCCATAGGAGATTTATTTCCTTTTTCCTAACTCCATGCTTCATACATTAAAATTCCATGACCATGCAATTGCATCACGTTGTGGCAACGACTTCGACCTGAAATCTAAATCCTTTATATCATCTCGATGGGCTACACAAACACGGATTTGGTGTTGTATTTTATTATATAGGATGAATTATCATGCTATTCGCCATGTCTTGTCAAAGTTTTGAAGCAGAAAATTTTGGTGAAAGTATTTATTTCTCAGTACAGTAGTATGACACGAGAAATATGCAAAGATCAACATAATTTTATAAATTTCTCGCTAATCAGTCGTGTAACATTAGTTAGTGACAACTTTAAAAATAATTATTTCCTATATGATTTGATTTATGGCTCTGGTGTAGATTGGACTTGGAAGCAAAGCGTGACGAGGAAATACTATCCACACGTTTTTAATGACAACCACAGAATATTACGGGACATCAACACGGACACACATATATCTCGATTCCATGCATGTGGCAACTACTTTAAATTGGCAGAAGGTGAAAAAAAGCAGTACCATTTACTATAAGCAGTGTCGACAACAACTACAAGAGAGTAGTTGTTAATTTAAACATTTACAACACCATAGTATTCGTCTACGACAAAACTTTAGTTCAATCACTAATAGACAGTAATGTGTTTTTTTTATATACTAAGTATTTTGGCACGTCCTACCACAAATGCTTTAAATATTTGCCTAGAGATTACGATAAACAGATTTCAAAATGACAGTTTTTACTTTCGCTGAAGACGGAGGCATTGCTGGGATGAAATATCATCAATGTGAAAGTAAAGTGGAATATTTACGTGTCACAGAATCGCATATGCAGAAAAATACAATTTTATTATGTTTATTTTTCTTTTAAATCAAAATAGGCAAATTTATGGAACATTTTGCAAATTGGACCGTATCTTAAAAATTTCCCAAAATGTTAAGTCTGTTTAAAAATGAGATAAAATAAAATATTATTTTCTCTTTAATATGTCTAGTTTAAATGACAAATAGTATGTAAGGCTCTTAAAGCCTGGGGGAAAATAACGCTTTTAAAAAATTAAGTTGCATTTTCGAAAATATGTTTTTCTCTTTTAACTATGTATATCGCTGTGTGTCTAAACTATTCGGTGAAAAATTGTCTCGGATCTGTACCATAGTCAATAGTATAAGTGTGCAAAGTTGATCTAGTTAAAATAGTATGTGTGTGCAAAGTGTGCTTAGTTAAAATAGTATAAGTGTGCAAAAGCCTTCTTGGTCACTAAGAGGTCTACTTAAGAGTGTAAAACTGTAAGCAACGTTCTGACGTCGACCATTATGTTCTCCCCCGTCGAAATAATCGAAAATCCGGTTCCGTTATGTAAAAATTCAGTCTTCTAAATCAGTCGGAGGACTTCTGGAGGGTGGGGGTTCTAGAAGCACTTTTCGAAATCCCCGCTTTCCTCTATCCTCGGAGAGAGGAAATAAAATTCTGGTTCCATTAGGATATGTTTCGTAGTCGATACTATAAATATGCAAACTTACAAGTATTCAAAATATGCAGGTATGCCATATGTAAGAACATATTCCTTCTGGGACACCATAAAATTTTGGAAAGTCTGAGAATACTTTTCGTAAAATCCCACTTTATCTCTCCCTCCCCTCCGGGAAAAATCAGAAATTAGACTCCGATAGGTTTAGACCCGGTACATTGCCTGAAAGTATATTTTAGGTACTGTAGTCCAGGTGTCAGTACTATAAAAATGAAAAAAAAATCATTCTTATAGGTCACTGGAACGTTCTAAGGGAAGGGGGAGGGGTGTGTCCAGAAAAAATAAACAAAACTTTAGACAATTATTATGCTGAATATTGAATAGAAAATGTATTTTTACTTTTCTGCAGATAAATGGTTTTATTGTTAACTTGCTGCTTTATTAAAAGGCTGATATACGAAACGTTATAACTTATTTGCAAAAATAAATAAAAGAGAAAAATCTTGAAAGGGCCATTTCCACAACAGTCATTAAACACTCGTTACTGTCCGTGTCTGATCGTTAAAGAGCACACTTTTATTTTATGTTCTGTTTATTTTTCAACTCCCTCTGGGAGCGCGATAAAAGAAATAACTCCCCAATTAACCCCTTTCTAACATCTGTTTAATCCGGTAAAGATACTTTATTCTGTTAAAACAAATGCTTTAACATAGATTTAGGAAAGGTGATGCTTTTCTTTATTCCTTTCTGTAGATGGGGTAATACTGCATATGGGATAATGGAAACTTTGGATATAAATTTATAATTTTTTTTAGTAAAGACATATTTTATGTAAAAGGAAATTATTGCTATGGAGTTAAAAATCCTAAAGTTAATTATTTTACGAACTTGCTCATTTAAGCATCAATGCACCTGAGTTAACTAGCATTTCCCTTACATACAGTTGTTATAAAAAATTAAATCATCCCCAAAATTTAATTTTTTCAAAACAAATGTTTAATAAAGCATAACGAATGCGAATATTACATCCCATTTTTAATGCATTGACCCTTATATAAAATTTTCAAATGTCATCACCCTTTAGACATTATTATGAGAATGCCAGCAATGTCAACACGTTCCGTACGCTACGCCCTTCCAAGTACACCACGTCCACAGAATACTATATTCGGAAGGCTCACTTCTATAGGAGTCCATGACAACATCTTTAACATGGGATTTCACATAGACTCTAGTGCTCGGGGAACCAGCCATCGAAATTACGATATAAACAAAGCGCAGCTCCTGAATTTGGCGAGTATCGTTCTCTTGGCAATTTTATTTTAATGCGGTCGGGTGAAAAAACGTACGAGACTGTGCTTTTATAATTTTTGAAACTATAAACATGAGCAACATTTAAATTACTTTTATGTGTAAAAAAATAAATTTAATAGTTTAAGTACATTTAAATAAATAAACACAGAAATAGTATATTTAATTCATATAATGATAAATTTAAAAAAATAGACGCATTGCATCACTATAAATCATTATGCACACAAATTACAAGCTCACATACTCAAAAGACTGAAATATTATATAATTTTTTCAGTCTAAAAAGTATGCTAGCGTGTACATTGTTAAATTAATTACATTGTTAACTTACTTTACATTGTTAAACAATTTCTTAATTTATTCTGGGATACTGATAATATAATTTTATATTAAATATACTAATATTCTTATAATAAATAACAACAAATTTACACAAATGAACTATCAAAGGTGTGGGACTCAAAAGTTAATTTAAATGAGGGGGGATTGTCCACAATAAGTCACTTTGTAAAAAGTATACAAAATATATACACATTCAATACCACATTCAACTTAACTAGCTCTAAGGAAAAGTTATCCAAATATCAATTTTATACACTTTATAAAAATGTGGCAAATATTTTTTAAATAATTATACCACTGCTTCTTAGAATTTAGTCTAGTCGTCAGTGATTTCTTATGATGAACGCGTGTATACTTATGATGAACACGTACATAGGTTGGTTAAATAACAAATATTACTTTTGATTAATTAAAAATGAATTACACACCCCATGACGTAATCACTTTCCTTTTGGTAATCCATTTCTTAAAATAATCCATTCACTTAACAAATAATCTTTTAGCACGCTACTCAAAGACGCTGCAAGAAAGCACGAACGTAAGTCTGTGTCTAAGTCTTTCATTCGGGGCCAAATAAGGTTATATTAACAGAATGCCTTGGCGAAAACCATCGCTGACCATTTCTGACCATTGCCAAGACCGTCAACTCTGAAATTGGTTGAAGCTGTAAGGGCGCTGCGGTAGCTCGACTGAAGCGTCTGTATATATTAGTCTGTGACCACGTCCATGCATGGAGAACAGGAACCGGCAGACATATACGCCCTTCTACCCTCTCCTAATATCAACAGACATGCGAGACAGATGCCCCTCCCACTCAATATTACTATTCCTTATACAACTCCCTATCAAAACATACATACTATACCAACCCCTATCAAAGCAATTAATTTACGCTTCCCTAAACCCTCCAACAAACCACTTTATCAAGTGTAATACCGCAAAATGTTATCTAAAGTTTAAAATTTCTGGTCAACTCATGGAAAGAAGGGACTAACTCTGTAACTTTATGGGTTATACAATTCAGTCCCAACCAATCTATCTGTAAACAAAACTTGCATTAATTACATTGTTTAAATCATGAATTCGAAGATAAACCAGGAAGCAAGTTCAACTGCATGGTTTAAATATTCAAATTCTGAGTTTTTAAATTGGGGTGAACTTCCAATATGTACTTTCTTATTCAGCTGAATCATGGAGATGATCTCATCTCCAACACTATGAATTGAATACAGTTTCATAATATTTCTCCAGGCATTAAAATCTCCTGACCATACAATTGTATCATATTGTGGTGTCGCCTTCAGCTTGATATTATAAACACAAAATAACAAAAAAAAATTCAAACTTTGAGAGGCTATTTCTCCAGATTCAAGGGTTAATTTGAAAGACGGATTTCAGATTTGGAATAAGCACGATCGAATTAGTATACATGACGTTTTTAGCCCTCGGGATTGCATTTGGTGCGTGCTTAAATATACTGACACTGGTCTTTTAGTGATGAAATAACAAGAAAGATCAATCATGCTTAAAGCATTGATTAAGAAACACTTTCCAACTTCAGTGCAATTGTATTTAAACATGTCTAAAATGTAATACATTCCTCGGTAATATTTTAAACTTCTCACAATAATACATTGATTTATTATAGTTGAAAACTTAAACATTCATCCAAAAAAATGAACTTCATTCAAATGACGGCATTGAAAAATAAATTGCCTGGTTTAAACATCTCTAAAATGTGATATATTACTCGGTAACAATTTTAGAATTATCATAATACCACGATAATTTATTATATTTAAAAACTTCATCGAAAACAACTGAAATTCATTCAAATGACGTCATAGAAAAAATAACACGCCTGGCTCTCTCTAAAAAAGCAGCATTTCATTCATAAATAATTTCCCATTCATGTCATACATCACAATACTATAATAATTTATTTTATTTAAAAATTAAGACCATGGAGCTATAAGTAATTTAACTCTATGCTTAAAACTTCATCGCAAAAAATCGTCCTTCTCTCGGTAAAGTCAATGAATATTTCTTTCATATCAGCTATGCAGACTCCATGAGCTAAATTCTTTTGCATTAAAAAAATACAGCAATTCCTATACAACTCATCCTACATATTTTGCTGTTTACATTTCACATAAGTGAAAAATAGGCTTCGTTAGAGAAATAATCAAAGTTGGATGCTCATTTAAACTCAAATATATTGTCATTGCGTTGTTTCAGTATGTAGATGCACAGAATTTAAGCGAAAATAAAGAGGTTTTACGACGAATACAACACTCAATATGAATTAAAAAGAACTTTAAAATGACGATTTTGAGACAAGATGGATGCCGTATTATATTTTGAAGTTGGTCACGTGATCGTTTCATATCATGGTCACGTGATCGCTTCGTGTAAGAGGTGTAATTATTATTTTAATTTTTATTTAAAAAACTACTGAATATATTTCGCTGAATTCTTTTTTATATATTTTATGGAACAATTTAAATATTACCTAAAATTTTCGAAGCAATTTGTGAAATTTAAATCCGCTTAAAAAATGTTTGAAAAAATTGGTCCCATTGGGTTCAATGTATTTCATTTTTTCAACCCGGGTTCAATCCAAAACTAATTGGGTGATATTATTTATTTATATTCCCATAGGTCCTACAGACCGTATGAACAACATACTAAAATTTCATTTTGATTAAGTCATTTTTACGGCAGTTATCGTGCTAACGGACAGACAGACAGACAGACAGACAGGCAGTCAGACAGACAGAATGAACAAAGTCATAAACACTTTTAAACTTTGTTGTAAAGTGTTAAAAATTACTTCTTCCATCTCGGGAATTTAACAAATTATTTTTTGTTAAATATGAAAGAGTCTTTATTATTAAATATCTGATAAAATAAGAATGTCGCATATGTTGCTGCATTAGTAAATATTGATTAAAATAAGAATATTACATACATCTCATTATTTCGGTAAATGTCACACATAAAAGTTCTTAAATAAGTATCGTTTATGCATCACTGCATCCTCTTCTCTTTAATACATTCATCAACATTGGGCACTTTAACTATCACTTTAAATGTGTTACTGTCCTTTGTCGCTGTGAGAGAAAATTTCCGTATTATTGTGTTATTATAGTTATAGCTTAGAGTGTTATTAGTTATATCTTAGAGTATATTATATTTATATCTTAGAGTTTTGTCGTAAGCAGACATATTGTTAAAAAGGCCTTTAGTTGTCGAGATTTCACTGTGAATTCAGTGATTGCAGTCAAAGTTTTGCATCTTAAATTCCGAGCAGTGTTAGGAGTAGAACATTTTCCAGAAAGGGCCGTTGTTGCCCCGAGATTTAAATGCCAATTTCTGATAAAAATTACACATTGAGCTCCAAAAAGTAGGATACGTAGCCTCCCAACTCACGAAACGAGTTTCGGAGTTGTTCAGCGTAACAGGCTGGGAGCTGAAGCTTGATGAAATTGTTCGCAAAACGAGATTGGCGTGATTGACGCAAGAATGTGTTAGAGAATATGTCTCATCCCATAACACACCACAATTCACGTGAGCGAAGTCCCAACAGGTGCATCACGCCTACGGCGAGTTTCCATTAATGAGCTGCAGGAATGGAGGGTGAAATCTTGGAGCTTTACGAGCTTCAGCGAGCACAGAACAAGTAGGTGGTCGTGTACGCCAGCCGGCTTGAAAATGCTCACAAAGTGAGCTCTAGGGCTGGATAATGTCAGTTAATAAATGACGTTCCACAACAGGCATATTAAGCATGCATAGTAGGTGACGCTAAAGTGCTCGCGAAACGAATAGGGGGCGAAACCTACTGACTCGCTAAGGTAGTCACGGGTGTTGGAGAGCATAGAGAGCAAGGGGTGAAAGCGTCAGGGAGCACAGGACACTTAAGAAATCGTGTGAGTCGACGGCATTGAAAAATCTCGCTAAGCAAGTTCCAAGGCTGGTGAATTCCAGTTAATAAGGGACGGTCCCAAATGGCCTATATCTCCTTCGTAACTGGTGGCACTAAAGTGCCACCTGTTACGAAGGAGATCGTCGCTATTATATGCTATTAATCTATGCTATAAGGGGTCGCTAGCGTGTAGGAGGCAGAGCCTTCCGACTCACAAGGCGAGTTTTGGGGACTGACGAGGGTAGCCAGCAGGGGCGGATCCGCCTTGTATATAGAAAAACAAGAAGTTAATAACAAGTAGTAACAAAGTAAAAAATAACTAATTAATTCATAAAAATATCACTGATAAAAAGTTTAAATGCAAAACATTACGGAATGTTTTTCACTGACAGTACTTTTATTTTACCTTGCTGTATTAAAATGTTAAAATAATAACTCATAATACATACTCAAAATGTGTAGATAATGATGATTTTATTAAACATCTTTTACAAAACCCTCATTAAATATTGTATCTTCCCTGTCGTTACCAAAACATGTTTCGTTTTATTTTATGTTTATTTTTAACCCCCTACTGTGCAAGGGATGAAATATATAAATCTTCAGTGAACCACTTTCAACAACTATTTAATCTAATAAAAGCAATCCATTCTATCGCGGTAAATAATGCCAGAGATTTAGATTAATAACACAGATTTAGATTAATACCATAGATTTAGAGATAATTATTATATTTTCCATTTTTCATTTTTTAATTTTTCAAAAATAATACTGAATTTTTAATTGCTGAAATTTTTACGAATCGATATTCTTAGTGATTTTGTAACATTTAAAATATTTTCTTAAATATATTTTCTACAATATAGTATACATATGATATATTTGTGATACCGGATTCATTTTTTCAATGCGGTTTTAACGTTGTCGCTGAAAACACGAACCTCAATATTATCACATGAACTCAGTAGATCCAGCATATTAAAACTTTGTAATGTTAATAACGGAATTTATATAGTACAAAATTCCCCAAAATATACAATTTCTATTTTCGAATTTTATTGTTTCTAAGTGGTATATTTCTCGCGGGAAGGAAAGGAAGTAAATTTTACGATTTTGAAGCATCTTAGATTAAATTGTAATCTATTCTGGATGTGGAAGCAGCTACCAATGTTCCAAATTCTGCCTTTTCTTACACATGCGTGTGGATCCCTTACTGGAAAAGTACAAATCATTTATGGTGCATTTATTTCACGGTACAGTTCAGAAAGTGCACTGTGTTATATGTTTTTTATGAAAGAAAAACAGGATAGAATATCTTGATGTAAATAACATCTATGGTTTGGGTTTCTCTGGCGAAAAACGGGTTGGTTCTTAGCGAAATATGTAAAAACTTTAGACAGTTATACCCTCAAATTTAATTGATAAAAATGTAAATATTTTTCCTGTTTTGTCATAAATAGGGCTCAGATTATAAATATGCAAAATAAT
Organism: Amaurobius ferox; assembly: GCA_951213105.1. Classification (NCBI taxonomy): domain Eukaryota; kingdom Metazoa; phylum Arthropoda; class Arachnida; order Araneae; family Amaurobiidae; genus Amaurobius; species Amaurobius ferox. Next base: position 40,769,404 of record OX578147.1, on the reverse strand, counting down.
TTCAATATTTTAATATTTTAACCTTTTTTTTCGAAAAACTTAAAAAAGTAGCCCTTCCCGCTAGTGCTTCATCAACTTTCTTAATTGCACTCAAAATATATAGTAAATTATAAAATATAGATATAAATGGTAATGGACAAAAATATGCACTAAAAATTTTAATATTAATATATATATATCTTATTAAAAGGAGATGTTATAATTTTCGAGCAATTGTCTTAGCAAGTTGATGAATATTGAAAATTCCCGATTTTTCAAGTTCGTAATTCGTATCTCAAAAACTTTAAGAATTAGATTTGAACACTAAGTAAGAATTTGTAGGTCTTTAGAAACCCTATAAGTGTATATAAATGAAATTTGGATCGAACCCTACTTTTTGTTTTTGAGAAAAACTTTAAAATTATCTGTCCTTTATCTTGTTTTCATTTTTATAATTTCACTCGAAATATCTTCGAAACTATAAACGATAGAATAGTAAGCGACAGAAATATGAATGAGAAAATTCAGTTTTTAAATTTATATTTATTTTTAAGAAAAGCGCTTATAGTTTTCGAGTAATCGTCTTGTTAAGAAGAAGAAGTATGAAAATTTTACGTTTTTTAAGTTTGTGATAACGTTTACATCTTCAAAATAAAAAGTAATAGCTATAAACAATAAGCAAGAATTTGTAGCTTCTTGAGAATCTTTTAAGTGTGTAAGGGACGTGCCTTTAAACTCAGATGGGGTTTGTCTGGTCATTACCCTGATCGAATATCAGTGTGAAGTTCGGATACATTTCTCGGTTCCACTTATTGAATTTGTTTGCATGATTACATTGATATGTCCAGTAAAAGTGGCATAATTCTAAACTTTGGCAGTAATAGATACATAAGGGCCTTATGACCATGGGCAATAACACATTGGAGCAAGAAGTTAAAATAAAAGCATTTATTGTGTACTCATTCTAAATACAGCAGCTCACTGCGTATTCAATATAGACAGATACGAAATAGCCAGTATTGTATGAGCCCATTAATTAACACAATACAGTATTAATGAACTTTGATGGTTAAATACCATCTTCAAGTAATCATTGGACAAACTATAAATCGTGTCGATGTTTACCCAACTTCTTCCTAGGAGATCTATATTTTGTCTTGGCCAACCAGTTCCTTATGATCTTAGTAGTATCAATCCTAGTGCTTGCTTCACAGACTTGCACTTCACCCCCCCCCCTTTTCGCTCACACAATGTCTTGTCTCCTAGCTACTTCCCATTTTCAACTGAACAACAGTGGAACTATCAGCCAGACTACTGCTTGGAATGCACGCAGCCTCTCCTCTCTCACTGGTGATCCAAAGCTTATATCGTCTCCATGCAGGACCCCAGATGTTATTTGGTTCGGCAATTGGTCTACATAACAGAACCAGTCAGAAATTGTTCAAATAAAGTCCACATAAATTATTACAAAACTGAAAGAAATAATAACCAAAAGTAATATAAACCTCACAAATGTATATAATGAGATTTTGAATCAAGTTATTTTTTTTTCGATATCACAAAAGTTGAGTATTATTTTACAACATGTTATTCACTCAAAAGCATCTCGGATGGAGCTACCACCAGCTTTTTTCTACTGCATTATATTTTTTCATGATCAAACTGGGGTATATGTTATCCCTAATATTTAATCAGTGGAAAAAATAATCTTGGATAATCCCAGATTCAGGAAATTGAGGTTCATATACCCGTTGGAGGATTGTTGCTTTGAGATGTAAGTCCAATCTCAAAACAACAATAATAAGTCAACTCAATACAACAACAATAATAAGTCTAATCTCAACAATTTTCATAAATTTTTCTGAAATTTTCTATTCATAACAGTAGTAGGCTAATTGAAGTATATTAGGAGAGGGGAACACAAGCGTTATCTTTTTAACGTGATGTCTCATGTTTCTTATATTAATCAATGTTTTTCATACTAGTAATATAAAATGATAAACCATTTCTTCCCTGAATTACATGAAATTCATTTTTTGGACATATTCTAAGTTCAGATTGGACAACGCAGATTAAGTTAATGAACTCATACAGCAACGTCTTATGGTTTTCATAAAACTTACGATGATACAACACACATTTAAACTGAAAATCCTAACTGCGATAAGCACACGAGTAATTCTTTGCGCACAAAGTTTCGTCGCTCGTTAGCTATTGATTCCTCTGCATTGTGTTCTAGGATAGGATGACAAGATTGCTTCTCAGGCGTCTGGTCTAATGAATTTCTGGGACGTCATTAAGTAACTCTCTGGACGATTAAATGGGGCTTTATTCAGAGGTGTTTGCTTCTGAGACATTTTGTATTATTTATTTATTAAGCAATTAAAAATGTATAAAATCGGATATAAAATATCTCAGATGAATTTTTTTTACAAATTTTATATTTTATGTATTTGAGATTTCTTATAAAATGTTGGCATACTTTTTAGACATATCTATATTCTTTTCTACCCAGACTGTCTGACGTACCGGAAGGTGTTGAAGTGTTGAAAACCCATACCACACGACAGACCCGAAGGCTTACTGTTGCTAAGTGTGTGGCCAGGAACTTTACTATTTTAGATTCAAGAAATTACAATACATGTTAAAATTGAATCACAACACAAATAGTTACATCAAAACAAGCAAACGATTGGCAGCGACAAAACAAAACATAAAAACAATACAACACAATACAGTACAATACAATACAATATAATGCAAGAGAGACATAAGACAGAAAATTGTAAAGAGGGGAAAACATCGAAGGGAAAAAACCCTAACACAAAAAAGGGAATACAGAAAAAGAAAAGGGTCAAGGTTGGAAGACAAAAGGGTTAAGATATGGTTTAATATACCAGGATTTAACTGAATTTTTCTACTGAGACAATAAACAAGGTTAAAGTGACATATTAAAAAAGTACCGGAAGGTGTAAAGATTTTGTTTGGACGGATGTGAAAGTGCCACCTGATGTAAACAATAAACCAAAAGGTATGGCAAATACAGGGACTGTATCATCCTTCCCCTATTCCAGTGATGTTCAAACTTATTTACATGAGGGTTATATGCGAAAAAACAAAACAAAATGGTGGACCACAGATTCTTATTGAATTCTTTTTAATTAATTTTTTTAAATATGTTACTATTCAAAATACAAAACAATGAAAAATGCCCATTAAACAGAAATTCATTCAGAAGGTATTCAGGAGGTTTAAAATGATGGTGTGTAAGATGAGTGAAACAGTGATTGAGCTTCCAGCATCTTGAAACTGTGAGGAGATGACGGTAAAGCGACAAGAGAGTTGCTCATCAATAATTTGATTCTAGTATCAGTTTACCTGTGCTTCATGGTAGCAAACACTTGCTCTCATGAATATGAGGATATAAACACTGAAATAACAATTCTTGGGCATGATTTATCAAGTTTGGCATTGTTTACTTTGGCATGGCTATATAAGAATCCAGTTTTGTTTTGTTTAAAAACCCTGCCTTATTTCAGACTTGCTCTGCAGTTCAACCAATTTGAGCTGTAAAGCAATTACCTCTTTTTTGTGACCAACATTAAATGGTATTGAAAAATTAGTAAGGTTAAGTTCAATCTTCTAATGATTCCGAAAACTTTGTTCCAATTCAACAAGCAGTTTTCTGATTCAGTTTTAATGACTGAATAAAATGCACATGCTAGAACAAAATGCAGTACATTGAAATAATTTATCCCGCGGGACGTATTTGGCCCGCGGGCTGCAGTTTGTCCATCTATCTCCTAACCCTTTGTCTCTCGGATGAACCTATTGATTTATCGTACCCATACTCCACGTAGACACGGGGATACCTTTGCTTGTCATCGAGGAAGGAATAGGGGACAACCGATCTTAGTCATTTTGCTATTTTTGTTAGAGACATATGTATCGCAGTTTCTTATAGTTATCTATAGTAGTCCAACAATATAATTGAAACTGGCGATTTTAGTTTTAATCTGTTTATTGGATACATTAATCTCTAAATAAATTAACAGAGTTTAAATTCGTGGCTTCTTGCATCAGTGCCCTGTGGTTTTCTAATTCAAATGTACGAAACATCGCATGACTTTATAAATTCTAGGAAGAAGCGGGAAAGAACTTTTCTAAGGGCTATTATTCGCAAGATGTAACGATAATTTAATTGGTAAATTCTTACATGAGCACCCTATGATCTTCTAAATAAATTTTTCGGTGATATAACTCCATATTAACAGATAAAATTCTAACTCCAATAGGCGGAAGAAGAATCCTTTCTGCTGTAATATCCATCACTGGTTCAATATTCATTCACTTCTTTTGTGCTTCTGCTTCAGACGGTATACTTTCCTGCTAGCATCTCCAAGAATGAATAATGAGATCGTTAAGTAACTAATAAATGGTGTTTTATACTAAAACGTTTCCAATACATTTTTATTATGTCGTCTTTGTGCATTTTTTACTACGTCAATGTGTAAAAGTATCGTTAAAGTGCATGTACTATTATAAATACACGGCAGGATGTGCAATTTATGTGTTTAATAGCTTTATCTTTTAAATGTGTTTATATATTGTACATTGCTGAGAATATTATCGCATTTTTGAAATTGCTTAATGGTGTCACGATTGGTTTGAGCTTTTCGAACGGTTTTATCGATAAATGTCACGAATTGAATTCACAGAGCTCCTTCTACAGATATGTAGAAGCTGAACAAGTTAATAGACTCATACAGCAACATCCTCTGATGTCGTAAATAAAAATTTCAGTGACATAGCATTTATTTACACATTTTAATTCTGATAAATGAGCGATATATTCTTTATGCACGGAGATACATTGCTGGTTCACTATTGATTCCTTCTCATTGTGTCGTCCAGGGATACGACGACGAGATAGCTTCGCAGGTATTGCGAGTAATAAATTTCAGGGTGGTAATTAATAGGTGTAATTTTAGGAATTTAAGGGAAGCTTCAAATTAATAGGAATTTTAGGATTTAATTTAGAATGCGATCCCTGAATTTATCCCAGCAATCGTCTTACGACATTTATCCCACACTACAGGTAACGTAGTTTTGCCACAAACAATTCAAAACTGCTTGCGTGACTCAGAGGTAGACGACCATTTCAACATCTACTGTTTCAACATCTTGACCGGTTACGTCACTTCCAGTGGTGCCAAATGAGATGCAATTGGTCGACAGATGGCGAAATATTGTTTACAGATGAATCACGATTCAGTTTTGGCATCATGCCAGATGGCCGTACTTGCGTATGGCGGAACTTTCAACGCCACTAGAAAGCTTTTTCTATTAGTTGCTGCACAGCCCCCTAAGTGGTACCATGGTTTGGGGTGGTATAGCATTTACTGGACGAACACCTTTCGCCCGTAATTATCGCGACGATTATATGGGGCTTTATTAAAAAATGTTCTGACGGAATTTGTATTATGTTGTAATTACTTGTTTGATAGAACGCTTAAGAGAGACGTCAGTATGTTACATGTAGTTAACATACATTTCAGCTAAAATGATGACAGATTTTACAGTGCGTTTAATAGTTTCAACTTACAAATTTCCCGAAATTGCATTTATAGGTTTATAATCGTATTTTAAAAAAAAGTGATATTTGAAAAATCAATAATGGAGAAAATTTCACGGATAATGATCGACGTCAGAGAAAATGGATACAATAATTAAATATCAAGTACATTTCATTCTGCTACACAACGCATTCTCTTTCATCATTCGCCTTAAAAAGTAAATGGAATTAACATCGAAATAAACCAGCGTGCAGCCACTCTCATGAGCAAACAACGCAAACAGCTCCAAAATAACCAGTAAAAATGGCTCTAAAATATCGCTTTCCCTACAGTTATCACCGACCTACCAGATTTAACTCATTGAATCAAGCCTCACTGAGAGGAACTTCACTAAGCCTCGAAGAACATTGATTTCACTAAACCTCGAAGATCATTGACTTCACTAAGCCTCGAAGAACATTGACTTCACTAAGCCTCGAAGAACATTGACTTCACTAAGCCTCGAAGAACATTGACTTCACTAAGCTTCGAAGAACATTGACTTCACTAAGCCTCAAAGAACTTTAACTTCACTAAGCTTCGAAGGACATTGACTTCACTAAGCTTCGAAGAACATTGCCTTCACTAAGCTTCGAAGAACATTGACTTCACTAAGCTTCGAAGAACATTGACTTCACTAAGCCTCAAAGAACATTAACTTCACTAAGCCTCGAAGAACATTGACTTCACTAAGCTTCGAAGAACATTGACTTCACTAAGCCTCGAAGAACATTAACTTCACTAAGCTTCGAAGAACATTGACTTCATTAAGCCTCAAAGAACATTAACTTCACTAAGCCTCGAAGAACATTGACTTCACTAAGCTTCGAAGAACATTGCCTTTACTCAGCCTCGAAGAACATTGAGTTAACTAAGCCTCGAAGAACATTGACTTCACTTTCTACAACACACAGTCTCCAAACTTTAACAAAAAACACGTTTCACTATCATTTTACACATTTTAGCTTTATTAAAGGTAAAATAGAATTATTTATGCAAGGAAATTTGTCATTCTCGTTTATTATTGACTAGTGTGCATTATGTTCGATGAAAGACTGATATGACTACTCTAAATGATGTCTGTGATAAATCATTTTAATGAATTTTATGGTTATTAAGAAAATCTCATGTCTTTGAGATAAAGCATGAGATATGGCTGTTGAAATATGTCTGGATATAAGGCGATAAGGCATGAGATATAGTTTACGAGATGTGCCTGGATATAAGTAATTTTACAAGTATCGTTTTACTATGTTGCAATTGTTACTTTCCCAGCGCTGAACTAGAGGAAAATGTGGCAATGGTGATAGCCATTTGTACCTCTTTTCTGGATAGTTATTGATAGCTGTAGATAAAGTAACCTTTATATTTTAGCCTATATGGCGATCTTAATTTATTAACAAATCAACGTTTCTTAGAAAATACACTGATGGTTTTCCGAAGTACTAGAAATTATTTTTGTCTATCTGTGGGTTGGTGTCAAATAGATCGTTGGCCCTATTGAAATTCCCGAAACAACAGAAGCGATTTGGATGGAATTTAGGTGACAAGTGTCATATGTAGATGTCAAAGCAGATAAACATTTGTGAAAATGTATATAGTATAACTAAACGATATTTTGTTCAAATCGGTGACCTTCTAGAATGTCAAAAACCACTGTAGTGATTTGGACCAAATTTCGGTGGTATACTCTGTATAACTACGTAGATGTGAATGCATACAGGAACTTATTTTAAGTATATATGTATTTATATATTTTTTGATTCAGATGTTGAATGTCCACTTGCTACGCGTGGATCTGCTGCGGCATCAAATTTAGGAGGGTGTAGAGAGACTTACTAAAATGTTCCTCTTCCTTTCCATTTTCGATTAAAAAAATTTCATTTTATTTTAAACATATATTTCTTATGATTGGCTATAGATAATTTTTAGGTAATAACTGATACGAATTCAAAATCAAATTATGGATGAGATAGATTGATTTACTAAGTATTTTCACTTCCTGTTAAAAAAATTTCCTTGAAACAACTCTTTTTTAGAATTGGTTATAGTATAGATATAGCTTAGATGATGACTGATATAGATTCATTACTAAATGAGACTCACTAAATATTTCCACTTCCGGCTCTATCAATGTTACTTGCGATTCAAAAATTTACATTTCCAATGAAACATCAATTTCTCGGCTTGTGTTATATAGATAGCTAATATGATGACTGATATGGATTCAGAATTAAATTCCAAAGGATGTGAAGGGATTTACTAAGGATTTTCAAGTCAGTTTCTTTTAACACTTGAGTTCCAAAACTGTTCTTAAAACATTTACTTCACAATATTGTCTATAGATTGAGCTTGGGTGATGATATGAATTCCGCATTAAAAATCTCAGGAGATGGATGGTTTCCATAAAGATTTCCACTTCTGGATATTGTCACTTCTGGTCTAAGATATTTTCTTGAAACCTATATTTTTTAGCACTGTTTAGAAATATAATACTTTCCTTATATACATAATGTGTAAGGAAAGTATTGTGACGGGGTCGAAAACTCTAATTCTCGTTTTCGACAGGAGAGCACGTTTCAAGCATCCCTGTTCATGAATCAAACATTTTTGAGGTGAAGTCTGTATGTGTGTGTGTGTGTGTGTGTGTGTCAGTGAGTCTGTGGAGACGATATCTCACGAATGAATAAAGCGATTCGAATGAAATTTGGTACAAAAATCACAATCCGTAAATACTGGAAGCCTATTGTTTTTAAATGCAATCGAATGTTCAGAACTCCCCTAAATTTTCGACTGAAATTTTGAAAAAATCATCAAAAAATCAAAACCTTTAATAAAGTTACGCAAATAGACCCTTATTATGTAATTTTTCCTTAGAAAACGATTGACATAAACTTTCAAACGCTAGCATGAACCGTTCTCGAGATATTGAACATTTTTCAAATAAATTTATCAAAAAATCCCATAAATAGAAAAAAAATGTATTAACCATTGAGAATCATGTTCACTTTTCATATGTAATATCACGTGATAAATTTGGTGACATTCTTCTCGTGGATCTAGCTCGTTCCATTCATGGGAAAATATACTTTGAGTAATACTTTTGTATTTGAACGCCAATGGTCATTTATATGTTATAAGAATAACTTATTTCTCCGTCCACAACGCTTGGCGAGATTTTGGCAACGAATTTGGCGGAATGCCACCAACTTGGCGACTTTTTAAAATGTTGCCAAATTAACGAAAATTTCGCCAAATGGATAAAAATTACGCTAAATCAATGAAAATGAGGAATCATTTTCGAAAATTCCGTATCTTGGAAAGAATATAAGTATATACTATAAGAATAACCTCTTTTTTACTGTAAAAGTAGTAAATTCATTGCATTATATAAGGAAAGTCATATGCTGTCCACATCAGATTTTTTTACATAATGACTGATATTAATTTAGATTTGAATTCCAGAAGGTGAGTGCGATTCACTAAATATTTTCACTTCGGTTTCTGAAGATTATACTTTCAATTTTTCCGAAAATGTATATAACTGTACAAAATTAGTACGCAAAAATGAATAAAAATGCATAACGTTTGCATACAAAATGTGCATCCAAGACTTCTTCATAGATTTCTTTTTATATTTCCGAGTTTATATTTCCGAGATTATTTACTGTGTTGTAATTAGTCATTTTCCACGTTAGGAAACTATTTAAGGAGATAAATGAGTGCTTCAATACTTTGCACTGTTTTAGACCAACAATGCAATTACAGAACACACATTTACTCATAATCATCTTTCACTAATAAGAGCGTGAATTGTTTGCTAAGTTATTCCGTGCGATTGCTTTTGTCGTATTTCCAATTGATTTTTTTTTGGTACCAATTATTTTGGCTCTCATTTTAAGTAATGCTACGTTCAAAGTTAGATATTTGATGTGCAGTGAAATCTGTTAGTTTAATTAAAATCCAATATGAGAGAGAAAATAAGAAAAATGATTTTTTGGAATGAGAACAATCAACGACAACTGTGTGTTTTATCTCACGTGTAATAAAAGCAATTTAAACTTATACCTAAATGGAAAACTTAGGATTATTGCATTTGGTATGTTTATGAATGTCCAATTTGTTACTTTAGTTGCTCTGTCTTCAGGAATATAAGAATTATGTTATGAAAGGGGGACTATTTTTGAAAGCTGGTACACACTAATTTTTAAAAACTGATGCTAACTAGTTTTTAAAAGTGCTGCCCACACTAATTTTTAAAAACTGGTGCTAACTAACTTTTAAAAGTGCTATACACACTAATTTTTAAAATGTGATGCTCATACCATATATTCAAATTTACTTTGTAACAAAGCATATTTCAAGGTTGATAGTAATCTATAAAGTGTGAATATGATCAATTTTAGCACCCCTCTTGGGGGGAAATCCTGCATACGACCATGTATACTCAAATTTAAGAGTAAAATACGCATTTTTAAGAAATGTACACTATTAAGTATAGTCATCAAGTCCAGTGAAGCAATAAATTCATTTTACAAATAAATGGACTGCCGATTTACTAAGACCTACTACGTCGATAGTACATTATACGATCGACATCAAATAAAGCAGGGCAGTTAGCAATGTTAACATCTCAGAGGAATAGACGGTTTTCTGGCTAGCCGCAGATGAGTAGTTCAATTTTTCAACGAGACAGTAGTTCTTTAGAATGATTTCCAAGAAATTTCGATATGGGTGTTATGTAGACATTAGTCACAAGAAAAAAATGTGTTTAAATCATCCCCTCTTCACCACTCGTGATCAGTCATGAGGATTGTGTAGCAGCGTGTTGTTCAGATTAGGGTATTTTACGTGTATGCGATGCCCTGCTATACATAAGTGTCTTCCACGTAATATTGAAGACTTAAAATATTGTGAAATATGTTCGGGGCTAAATTAATGTCCTGCCTTGTTCCTAATTCAGAATAATTTCTTCTACCAGAACCTTTCTAAAATCCTTCATTTAAAGAATTTTGTTCTCGACATAGTATCTTACCATTTGTTCCGTGCTGACCAGAGATAAGGTTGTTGAAGATTATACACGGACAACCATTGTAACAATTTCTATTTACTTTCAATATGCATTTACTGTTGATGGTATACAATTAAAATAAACTTCGGTACGGAACTACCAGAACCATATAGCTGGGCCCTAACTTTCTAAAATAGCTTTCATCACTCGCCTTAAAAAGTAAATGGAAATCCAGTGAAATAATAAGTTCATTTCAAAAATAAATGGAATGCCAATTTACTAAGACCTACTATATAGATATTGCATTATAACATCCACATCAAATAAGGCAGGACAGTTAACAATGTTAACATCTCAGAGGAATAGACGGTTCTGGTGAGGCTCTGACATATCGTGCATAAAAATAGAATCGGTCTGAAAAGGCATACAGATTAGAAGTTGAAACAACCTCTAATCTGATAGAAAACTAATAAAGGGAAGATACGGCTAATAAATACAATCTGTGGATGCAACTTACAGTGAACGCCGGTTATAACACCCTCGGTTATTCCGCAGATACAGATATAATGTATGTCATTCTTTTTTTTTGCTGTTTCCCCGCCTTATCACTCTTTCTATTTTCTATTTTCCGTATCTTTCTGTTTCTCTTTCTATTTTCTTCTCTCTATCACTTTCTGTTCCCTATTTCCTATCTCTTTCTGTTTTCTGCTTGTCTCTTTCTGCTTTCTGCTAGTCTATTTCTGCTTTCTGCTTGTCTCTTTCTGCATTCTGCTTGTCTCTTTCTGCTTTCTGCTTATCTCTTTCTGCTTTCTGCTTGTCTCTTTCAGCTTTCTGCTTGTCTCTTTCTGCTTTTTGATTGTCTCTTTCTGCTTGTTTCTTTCTGTTTTCAACTTCTGTCTCTTTCTATTTTCTACTTTCAGTCACTTTCTGTTCTCTATTTCTCGTCTGTTTTATTTTCAATTTTCTGTCTCTTCCTTTTTCTACTTTCTGTCACTTTCTGTTCTCTATTTCCTTTCTCTTTCTATTTTCTACTTTCTGTGTCTTTTTTTTCTACTTTCTGTCTCTTTCTGTTCGCTGCTTTCTGTCTCTTTCTACTTTCTGTCTCTTTCTGTTTCTACTTCCTGCCTCTTTATTTTACCTAAGTGAAAGATTCTGGAAGTAATTTAGAGAATCGAATCTAACCTATATTTTTTCAACAGTAGTAGTTCTTAAAGGTATTGATGCTGTTCTGCAACGGTTTGACATGCAGAAAAGCATTACTTGGTTATTAAGATAAATACAATTAACTCTCACAAAAAAGGAAAATATAAACAATAAAAATGTATATAAACAACTTAAAATGACACACTTAATGAATTCTACAGCACCAGAAGGTCCTGAAGAAAAGCAAGCAAGTGCACTATTTTTTATACGTAATGTATATGATACGTAGTAATGCATGTGATACGTAGTGGCAGCCTTTCTTAGAAAACAATCAAGTAAAATCTGTAGAATACTGATATGTCCGCTTTATTTAACATACATCTAAGTACAGACATTTAGAGCATAAATAGACAACTACCATTTAATACTGAAAAAGTAGCATCAAAAAAACCATTTTCTTTAATGACGCGGCTGACCTCACACGCCGCTGTTTTTACTTCGCAGAAAACCAGCGTTATAACCGTGATTCACTGTAGTTTGTAATTTATATAAATGAAAATGGAGCGTTATCTTAATTTCTGACATGCAATTGATCTTCCCATGAATCTAAAGTGAATAAACTCCTCCATCCATAAATCCCCATAATAATATGTTCTTTAAATATTTTTTTTTATTATTAGAAATCTGAATACTGATAAAGACGATTACCCCATTCAGCAAAGTCTTCTGACGTCTTAAATAAGAGAGAACACATATTTCCACACAAAATTACCAGTCAGATAAGAGCGTGAATACTTCGTTCCTGAAAATTCATCATTCGTTCCGATATTGATTCGCTCGTATTGTGCTTAGAATCGGATGACAAGATTGCGTCGCAGACAACTCTGGTAATGAATTTCTAGGAGGTCATTAAGTAACTGCTGCAATGGTTCAATGAAGCTTTATACTGGGAGGTTTATACTGAGAAAAATAAAGTTTTTTATGAAGCTGAGATTGATTATTTGTTGAATAGTGGATGAAATGAATTTTTAAATGAAGTTGATTAAAAATTACGAGTCGGTACAAATCACAATTTTTCTATTCCATTTTTAAGTAATTTGGTGTTTTAGAATATAAATACTGGACTGCACGACCACAATGTATTTGCATTGTTGTTATTAACAATTTACAACAAAGTTGAAAAGTGTTTATGAGTTTGTTCATTCTGTCTGTCTGTCTGTCCGTTGGCACGAAAACTGCCGTAAAAATGACTTAATCAAAATAAAATTTTAGTATGTTGTTCAGACGGTCTGTAGGACCTATGGGAATATAAATGAATAATATCACCCAATTAGTTTTGGATTGAACCCGGGTTGAAAACTGAAATACATTGAACCCTTCGAAATGAAATACATTAAATACCTCGAAAATTGTAGGTAATATTCAAATTGTTCCATAAGATATATAAAAAAAATTCAGCAAAATATATTCAGTAGTTTCTTAAATAAAAATAAAAATTATAATTACACCTCTTATATGAAGAGATCACGTGACCATGATATGAAAAAATCACGTGATCCATTTCAAAATAAAATATGGCATCCATCTTGTCTCAAAATCGTGATTTTTAAAGGTTTTTTTAATTCATATTGAGTGTTGTATCCGTCTTAAAACCGCTTTATTTTCGCTTAAATTTTGTACGTCTGCATACTGAAACAACGCAATTACAATATACTTGAGTTTAAATGATCATCCAAATTTGATTATTTCTAGAACGAAGCCTATTTTTTACTTATGTAAAATGTAAACAGCAAAATATGTAGAATGAGTTGTATAAGAATTGCTGTTAACGCAAAACTATTTAGCTCATGGAGTCTACATAGCTGATATGAATGAAATATTTATTGATTTTACAGAAAGAAACACGGTTTTTTTCGATGAAGTTTTAAGCATAGAGTTTAATTACTTGTAGCTTCACGGTTTTAATTTTGAAATAAAATAAATTATTATAGTATTGTGATGAATGAAATGAATGGGAAAATGTTATGAATGAAATGCTTCTTTTATAGAGAGAGCCAGGCGTGGTTTTATTTCTAAGACGTCATTTGAATGAATTTCAGTTGTTTTCGATGAAGTTTTCAAATATAAAAAAATATCGTAGTATTATGCTAATTTTAAAAATATCACCGAGGAATGTATCCCATTTTAGATATGTTTAAACCAGGCAATTTATATTTCAATGCCGTTATTTGAATGAAGTTCATTTTTTTCGATGAAGGTTTAAGTTTTCAAATATAATAAATTAATGTAGTATTGTGATAAGTTTTAAATCATTACCGAGGAATGTATTGCAATTTAGAGATGTTTGAAAAAAATTGCATTGAAGTTGGAAAGTGTTTCATAATCAATGCTTTAAGCATGATTGATCTTTCTTGTTAAAATTTAACATGCCAAGAGATGGCATATGACCGACATGCATTTGAAACTTTTATTCTAAGCATGCGTTTAAATTAAACAGGTAGATCAAACATTTTCTTTTAGTTTCCATTGTAAAATTAATCAGACTTAAATGAGCAGTTGCAGAGATAATTTTTGAAGGAAGGTAGTAACAAACTATATTGTTTCCCATTTCACCAAATATTATTTCACTGAACTTCAAGGGGTTTCATTGGATTCCTATGGATTCCCATGTGTGCATATATGGGGGTTACAACACTCTACTTGGTGACTCTATTGAGTAGGTAGAAAAAATCTAATTAACTTTCAGCTAAACTTACTCCAATGTCGCCAACAATGTTGAAAATTCATAGTAGCAATTGATTGCTTTTATAAGGGCAGTAAATCTATCACTAAAAGTATAGTACTATCATTAATATGATGATGTTTTAAAATTGCATTGAATATAATATAACACTAAATATAATTAGATGATGTCTTGTGATTCAGACAATTTGTGTTTACGGGAATCGAGAGGGGCCTATCTTGTCAATCTTTGATTTGTTAACTTCATATTTCTTTTTTTCAGAAATAGCAAATACCATCAGTGCAAAATTTTCACTGCTGTGAATTTAATAATTTTACACATTTTCGCACTTCATTTCTATTGACTTCAAAAATTTTCAAATTATGATTTTTTTCAATTACAATTTTAACCAAATTTTGACATTTACTTTTGTTACAAAAATTAACCAACTAACCTATAGAAACTTACGTTTAAGTATGCACACACATTTTCTAAACATACCGTAGGGATTTCAAAGTCGTGTGAGTAGTAAATGTTGAAAAAAGTGAAACATAAGCAGTAAAATAACACATTCTTACAAAATACCTAGAAAAATATTTAAACGACCCCAAATCTGACGGCAACACATAGAACTAAAGAAAATACTTCACCCCTAGTTGTTGATTCACAAATGGGTTGCATTGTAAGAAAGTTAACATTCTGAATTTTTCAATTTACAGTAAAACATATCAAAGTTTGTAACCAATTCTCGGGTTCAGTTCAAATAAGATATGATACCTATTAATGGAAAGCATAACGTAACACATTTCCGAAAATGAAACCTTTAATATTAATACTTATAAGAATTGAAATTTATTAAAACCAAATTTATACCAATTCAAAGTAATTAAGCAGTTTGTAGTATCAACTTCTACTGTAGAATATAAGAAAGTATTCCCAATAGCTCAACGGATTAGGGCGTCGTTTGGCCAGACGGAGATAGCAGAGTTAACTCCTTATGGAAACATAAATGTTTTTTAACGCAGGTAATTTAACACTTCAAGCTAGATACAGTGTATGCATTGCACACTGTATTTTCTGTTATTTAGGACACCAGCGGATTTGATAAATAAGTTCTTCATTTTAATCTGAATTTAGATGTCTACTCGTAAACTAAATTCAAAAATATTATTTTGGTGATGTATGAATAGAAGTGTTTAATTTTGAAGAGCAATGGAAAAACAGTGACAGCGCAGAAGTCATTAAGGTAACGTCTCAGTTTCATTTATATAAATTCCAAATTATTCTGAATTCGCAGATTCCATTTAATAGCTGAAAAAATGGATTCAATGTCAGTCATCTTATGATGCATCTACCATTTTCATCGTAAGATGAAATTATACAGTGTAAATCAGGGATAGCTGGCGCACTTTCTTTTAATTCAATATTCTGAGATCCATGGTGCACAAGTAAGAAACGTATGTAGTCATAATAATGTATTTACATTTAAGAGACATATGTATTATGGTAAAATAAATTATAAAATACTCAATAAGAAATTATAATTTAGTTTGCACACACCTTCATTGCTGCATCTCTCCCGGAGGTGTCGGATGTTATGCCGCACCATAAGGGATACTCTTTGTTTTTTGCATATATGGATTTTAATGGCCGTACCAAATATTTTTTTTTTAAAATATGTATATTTAAATATAAAAAAGATATAACACTGAAATTGCAATTTTGTAAAATATAGAAAATTGACTGAATTCGAAAATTTTTTGCTTTTTTATTTTAATCTCAGTTTAAGAATACAACCAAATCAGACAAAATAATGACATTAATGAACAGCGGAGTTGGATAAAAATCGACTTTATAACGTAATTATGAAAATTTTACTTATTTTTCAAATAACTTTTAACTATACACATTTCTAAGGGAAAGATGCCGAACCTCACGGCTTGCTGATATTGGATTCAAGCATGGCGAAATTACAATAAAAACACTCTACACGAAGACTATGCTTCGCTTAAACATGGAATCCAATAAAATTTCTAAACTTTTATCTATAATTTACAGTCTGTAGTAGCTCAATAAAATATTTCATGATAAATTCTACAACTCAGATATTTGTCAATTTCAGGTGAAAAAGACACAGGAACAAAATACTTTTACCAAACACATTTGAAACACTAAATAGCACACCCTTAGTGTTTACTGCATTACCATCTTACGGTAAGTTTCAGAACAGGGGGGGGGGGGGCGCAATCTATACCGGATGGATGGACATCTATTACGGAATTAACCTATGTTCTTACAAATTTTGAAATTTACCTTTTGATGTATGTTCATTATATATATACCGATGTATTTTATATTTGTATTTTATTGTTAATTATGATAATCGTATATGATAACTGATAGCAGAAATTTACAATTGGAAATTAATTTCATATTGCATATTTGTTTCTTCATTTAATATATTACTTTTTTTACATACAATAATGTATAAGGAAAGTATTGTGAGGGGGTCGAAAATTCGAATTCGAGTGTTCGACGGGAGAGCACGTTTCAAGCATCCCTGATCACGAATCGAACATTTTTGAAGTGGTGTGTGTGTGTGTGTGTGTCAGTGAGTCTGTGGAGACGATAACTGACGAACGAATTTTGGTACAAAAGTTACAATCCGTAAACACTGGAAATTTTGAAAAAATCGTCAAAATATCAGAACCTCTAATAAAGTTACGCAAATAGACACTTCTTATGTAATTGTTCATTAGAAAACGATTGACATAAATTTTAGAACTCTAACATGAACCTTTCTCTAGATATTCCAAATTTTTCAAACAAATTATCAAAAAATCATATAAAATAATAAAAGAATATTTCCTATTGAGAAACATGCTCACTTTTCATATGTAATACCATGCGATAAATTTGTTGACATCATGTTCGTGGATCTAGCTTGTTCCATTCACGAAAAAAGATACTTTGAGTAATACTGTACCCCAATAGTATTTATCTGCTGTAAGAATAACTTATTTCTCCATTCATAATGCTTGGCGAGATTTTGGCGGCAAATTTGGTGGAATGTCGCCAACTTGGAGACTTTTTTAAATGTTACTAAATTAACGAAAATCTCGCCAAATGGATAAAAATGAAGCTAAATTAATGAAAACGATGACTCATTGACGAAAATTCAATATCTTGGAATGAATATAAATATCTGCTGTAAAAATAATCATTTTCTTTTACTGTAAAAGTAGTAAATTCATTGCATTATATAAGGAAAGCCATGTGTTACCCTCATCATATTTTTTTTCATTACAAATATAAATAACTGAGATAACTAAAATTCAAATGTTAATGTTTAAACGTACACTTCTATTTATTTAATTCAGGAAAGATATAGTTAGTTTAGAAAGATATGGATCAGTTCAGAAATGATATAGATCTGAGTTGGTCATACCAGAGCGAAGCGATTATTCAAATGAATCGAAGCAACGTTGTGCAAAAAATACCTTGATGAATTATGACCTTGAAGAATTTTTTTTTTAGATTATAAAAATCTATATTTTTTTTAACTTTGAAATTAACATGTATTTCATATTTATACATATAAAACAGTATTAGATACAATTTAGTAAAGAAAATTAGACGATATTTTAAAAAATGAATGGGTGCAATTAAGAGTCCCCTTTCGGGACGGCGGCATTCCGGAGCTGTCGCGGCCCAAAGGACGACGTGCTTCGCTTCCGAACTGGTCGAAAAGGACGGCGCATTTTTTGCGCTAAGCCTAACTCTCGAAAAAAAATCACCTATTCAACACAGAAATCTACTTTTTACAGGAATAAAAGAAATATTTATGTTCTATTTGATGTATAATTTTCATACAAATCTGAATACAAAATACTCGTTAGTTGCTCACATTCTTTTATCCGAAATAAACGAATAATTTCACTGCCTCTAAAGCCCAAACAAAAAAAATACTCTCTTATATTCCTATGATTCACCAACGAAATCATAACGCTGAAATAAAAATAAAAACCGAAACTCAATTATAAAATTGTTGATGCTACGAGAATTGCTCTGTTTGTTTATGTTACAAAATGATTTTCACCGCTCCAAATGGAGAAATAATTCATTCGATCCTCTTCTGCCAATGTCATGCCTCTGCAAAATGCATTGAAGTTAGTTCCATGGACAAGTAACGCCATCTAGTTCACAAATTAAAACGTTCTGCGTACTGGCACTTATACGTGCCACTATCCGCTTGCGGTAACATTTCCTCTGGCCCGAGTGAGTGCCGCTCGTCCTTGAATGCATGTTTGCATCTGACACTTGGGCGTGCCGTTCGTCGCGAAAGGGTTAAGAGTCCGAGGTATCTTTCCTTGCACACCTTCTGGGGTTCTAGGGATGATGTTAAACGTTAGAAATGGAATTGGAACAACAAAAAGGGGACTTTGTCAGAATTATTTATGTGGCAAGATCATGTTAATAGGAAACAGAAGGAAATAAATTTAAAAGCGTGAATTATATAAAAGTTGACAAAAATTGTAAATACTAAAATGTTATATTGTTTCACATATAGAAAATAACCCTATAACGGAAAATAAAAATTCAATTCTGAATTTTAATTCTCAGTTAGAATGTTTCATTTCTATTCTGAATTGAGCCCAGCTGTGCTTCCAGCTACATCCCAACTCAGTGCATGTAAAGAATTGCCTTAAAACACCTTTGAGGGTTTTCTTCTAACTTGATGCAAATGTATCAATGCAAATATTTAATATTACTCAATCTTCTTCACACACACACACACGGGCGCGGTAGCCCATTGGTTAGCGCGCTGGAGTTGCACTCGGTAGGCCCGGGTTCGATTCCAGCCGCTGCCAAAACTGCCGACGTGTTCATGCGGAGTACGATCACGTTAAACATGTGGGTCCGAATGTCCTTCCGAGAGGTTGGTGGTAGGGGAAGGAGGGTACGGTCCCTGTGGATGCCTCCCCCACTGGGTTCCGGTCTAAATTGGGTGGCACTTCCCGACCGTCCAAACAGTTACCTTACACCTTTCTGGTAGGTCGGACGGTCTGGGTTTCAACAACAACAACACACACACACACACACTTGGGTATCTTGTGGATATGACAAAACGGTGCTTATTTTTTTCAATATATTGATTTAAGCTAAAATTTCACATTAGAACAGTTAAACATTTTGCGAAAACTTCTTTTTAATAGTGTATACTAAAAATGTATTTTAATCATGTATATTATATTTTGCTAGATGAAACATTTTCATATTTTTAAAAAAGTAAGTGTAAATAATACTGACAATACCTTTTCTAAATACATATTTAATTATAATTTTTAAGCGCTTATTTGAGTTGCATGGTAGCATAAGATCTCTAAATACAATTTTGCTTCAATAGTGTCGCATTAGCAAAAAGGTTGTATACTATTGTTATAAACAACATATAAATATAACCATAAATGCTCAAATACGGAATAGAAAACATTAAATCTCAAAATATTAAAAAGAAAGTACTGAACATTAATTACTTAAATTTAAATATATTGAATTTATAAAACTGAAAATACAATCAAAATTTCCCCCAAAGTATGCACAATAGCACGTATTCGCTGACCTGATTCTATGCATAGAAATGTAACATCTGATTAACTTGTACAGTAACACCTTTCTTGATGTTCTAAATAAGATTCCCAGAGACATCTTTTGACACAAAATGCTTACTCAACTAAGAATTCTACAAATACTTTATGTCCGAAGATTCATCACTTGTTCGTTATTGATTCATTACATTGTGTTCTGGGATCACATGACATGATTACTTCACAGGCTTTGCGAATAATGATTTTCTAGGAGGTCATTATGAAAATATCGTGCTGCCTAAATGATGATTTAATCTTAGAATGCATAACAGAACAATGAATATTTTTCAAAGAATTAAGGACGCTTATATGTATCAAAGTTACTAAGAACACAGATAAGATAAAATGTATTAAATTTATCGTTCTAGAATTACTTAATCTAGTTTTAAAATGAGAAATTGCATTGCTTCCAATAAAAATATTTAACATTTTGTAAGTTAACCGTAATTTGCCGAAATATATCCCGTTGATTTAAACAACAACATAATTACACTACTTTCTCAATGTATTATAAGTTGTAACTAATTTTACATGATCCAAGAAGAGATAAGAATTAATTAATTAAAGTTATCGTTCCAGAATTACTTAATCTACGTTTTAAAATCAGAAATTACATTGTTTCTAATAATAGTATTTAATAATTTGTAAATTAACTGTAGTTTGTCGCAATTTATCATGCTGGTTTCAACAACAACATAATTCATAATTACACTATTTTTTCAATTTATTACATGTTGATAAGGTTTTTACATGAACTGAGAACATAGATAAGATGCAATTAATTTCATTTATCGTTCCAAAATTGCTTAATCTAGTTTTTAAAATGAGAAATTACATTGTTTCTAATAATAGTATTTAACATTTTGTAAGTTAACAGTAGTCTGCCGAAATATATCACATTAATTTTAATAATCACATAATTATACTACTTTTTCAAATTATTATAAGTTGATAAGGTTTATACATAAATTATGAAAATAGATGAGATACAGTAAATTAAATTTATTTTTCCAGAATTACTTTATCTAGTTTTTAAAATAAGAAATTACATTGTTTCTAATAAAAGTATTCAACATTTTGCAAGTTTACTGTAGTTTGACAAAATCTATCACGTTGGTTTCAACAACCACATAATTGCACTACTTTTTCAATTTATTATAAATTGATAAGGTTTTTACATGCTCGGAACTGAGGGATATTCACCACATAATTTTAGTAAAACAAAAATGATGTGACTGATCATTTATAGTTCAAAAAACATCAGACGAAAACGATTAGATACTAGAGGGCCCGGTTTTTGTTTTCACTGTTGAAAGCGAACCTCGAGGCTAGTTGTCATTGCAGAGCCAGGGCCTTGAGCGGTGACTCTTCCATACTTAAGAGTGAGTTCTTTTGTAGTTTTTTTTCTCATCTAGTATCTCCTGTCCTGAGCTCTGGTGTGACACATGACTTGCGCAACTTGGTGAATCTGGTTTAGTCTAGTTGCTGCCAAATCGATCTTTGTTGTTGAGCTACTTTGTACTATAAGCCTATGGCTAAACCTACTTGCTAATCAAAATTGTGTGATTCGTGAATTCTAACAATTCGTGCGTTAATTACCAATCCCTGTGAATAGAAGTGCTCCATAATATTTAATAGTTGCTAAAATTCCGAGCGCAAGAAATTCGAATTATAATATAAATCTGATGTGTATCTACCCTTTGCTAGGTATCGGGATTTTTCGTGTCACTTAGGAATATTTGCAGCTTGAATCTGCATACGGATGTGGATAATTTCAGGAAATAATGGTAACGTGAAACATTTTGTTGTGATTATATAAATTCTGTGTATTATACGGATTGAAAAAAAAAAACCTTTCCCTGTTATCCACATGTAATTTTCTCAAGAGTCAGCTCTACTTACTAATAATATGTTAATATGCCAGTGTGATTGAGGATAACATTTCCCCGTTTTTTGTGAGATTTAAATAAACGTGTTACTCTTAAAAATATTTCCTAGATATATTCTTGATTACTGGCTATATCCACGAAAATGTATCTCCTGTTGAATGCATATTTGATCAGCCTCAATTATATGCGATCAATAATAGTGCATGGCGCTGGTGATCGCAATTAAAATATAAAAGCATGACATCAAAAATGTTTAAGTAACATTAAAATATAACTACGTAAAATTTAATTAAAATGTGATTGCGTATGTAACTGCTGAAAATATATCTAAATCATATGTAGACCGTTACATTTGTCAGATAACAAATGCAATTTATTAATGTAAAAGTAACAAATTATAATACATGAGGATACAAATGCTATCGTAACTAATAGAATATTAGCATTCGTTCTTATTTTAAAACATCTGGTATATTCAATACATAACTGGCCATAAAACTTAATTGCATTTATTTAGGTACTATGGGGAAACAAAAATACAATTATAATTTTCTTACAAATTGATCTCGCGGAAAATTAATGGGTATTTTGTTGTTATCATTTAAAATAAATAACTCGCTGTTTCACTTCAGACCTTTGCAACGTATTCTCCTTGAGGCAGTGGATGTGTTGTTGTTGTTGAGACCCTGCCCGTCCGACCTACCAGAAAGGTGTAAGGTAACTGTTTGGACGGCCGGGAAGTGCCACCCAATTTAGACCGGAACCCAGTAGGGGAAGCATCCACAGGGACTTCCCCTACCACCAACCTCTCGGAAGGACTTGCGGACCCACATGTTTAACCTGATCGTACTCCCCATGAACACGGCGGCAGTTGTGGCAGCGTGCAAATCCAGCGCGCAAACCACCGCGCTACCGCGCTCCAAATTTGCCAATAGCACGCGGTGTTCCCAGGTGGTCACCCACCCAAGT
The DNA here is from genome assembly GCA_951213105.1 of Amaurobius ferox. Taxonomy (NCBI): domain Eukaryota; kingdom Metazoa; phylum Arthropoda; class Arachnida; order Araneae; family Amaurobiidae; genus Amaurobius; species Amaurobius ferox. The sequence goes on along the minus strand of OX578147.1, from coordinate 40,746,428 downwards.
ACTAACCGCGCCCGATGCTGCCTGACTTCGGTAATCTAACGAGAACCGGTGTTTTTAGCACGGTACGGTCGTTGACTCTAGGCAATGGAGGTGTAACAGCACATTCCCTCATCATCGCAGATTTTCCAGAAGACATTTTAAACATCATTTCACGTTAAACTGTTTAGTGTCCACATTGCTTTTACTCCGAGCTGGGGAATATAGGCAAATAAACCTCCTGTCAATAATTATCGCCATCCTGGAGAACAAGAATCGTCTATAACATATATTTTCTTAGATGGATATCAGCCCACTCTGTTTTAAACTGCAAGCAGATGCGTAGTCGCGTATAATCAACCTTAGATGTTAGGAAATAATGACATGTGCGGGATTGTTCGCGTATAAATCTACAGAAAATTAAATTACGTATTGAATCAAAACCATTTTCTTTAGAATGCGAAGTAACATTTTTCAAAACAATAGACTTGTGCTAATGTGTGCTAATATGCTGACACTAAATCGTGCTGAACAATAACTCGTGCTTAATCTATGAACTATCATAAAAAATCTTTGGAAATAACGTTCTTCGACCTTTCCGTTGATAACAAGGTGGGAACTGTGTGATAATATTTTCAGTTTGTAAGGAACCGATTTGTGTGTAAATCGTTCAAAATCGTCCTGAAACATAAAGTAATTAATAAAACTAATTCGAATTTAAAAAAAAAATATCCGTCGACGTGCATATTTGCGGGTTATGTACTACCCGGAAATGTGAAGTACTTCTCCCCAAATTCCAGGGTCGAACGATGATTAGATTTTCCTCTACAGACCGCACATACAATCAAACATCTTCCTTTATTACATAAGATTGAATCTCAGTTTCTTGCCGCCTCTTCCTTCTAGAAATACAGCCTACAAAAACTTCTATAGGCTCGTCTTTTGTGTCCCCTATCTCTGTAGCGTGCTTCTATCGATTTGTCACCATTGTGTTCTGGTGTCACCATGAAAGATTCACTTTGCGAGGCGTCTGAAGTGAGACATTAATTAATGTAACTGTCTCGTGAGTTGTAAAAAAGACAATGAAGACAAGCCTGGAGGAAAATGTTTGAACGTAGTTTTATTTTAATATTTAAGAGTTTCTAAAAGTTCAGAGTGTTAAAAGCATGTTATTCTTGTAAGGTGCTGCTTGTTGTTAATTATCTTTAAATAGATGGAGTAAAATAAAATCCAAATAAAATAAAAGTATATAAAAGCATATATATATATATATATATATTATATATATGTATATTATATATATATATATATATATATATATACATATAATATTATTAAGACAGCAAAGAAAGTATTTGTTTTAAAATGTATGATAAAAGAAAGACCTTTGATGTCAGCATAAACTATATCACCAACTGGAATACCAACTTGAGCATAGGAGTACTACGTAACTTAATACTCAATCGTCTTAACAAAATTAAAAGATTAAATACAACCAATACTGAACGCATTATATGTGAACATAATGTGGTATATGAAGCGACAAAACAGCTATATCCGATACATTTCCTAAAGCATTATTATGAAAAATCATACAAAATGTATGATAAGAACTTTTATGCAAAATTCTATGAACTATTATAGTTACGTCACGCTGTATGCAAGAAGCTTAACCGTAACACGAATCTTAACCGTAACATGTTATACGGTCTTGCACGTAATGAAGAGTCAGTGTTGATATGGATGGTATAGGTGGTATAGACATCCATGCTGTCTTGCCATTCGTATTGTTCCATTTTATTGATCTGGGTTTTCATGTTCGGATTTCAATGGATTGGATTTTGCTTTTCCAATGTCGGTATGTGGAGGATTGCTTCAGGCGAGTCTGGTTCCGGGAACGTTTCCTGGGATTAAAATCGTGCTTCAACCGGGAACAAGGGGTCGTAATCCCCCTTGGCCGTTCGACTTCCTTGTAAGCATCCCCACCCTTTTGTACTTATTTCATTTCTTAATCATTTGAATCCATATTAGTGCTTATATTTCATGTGCTGCAATGCGCCTTATGAAAATATGGGCATTTTTCAGTTTTAATATTCCTTGTACTAGTTATATTCTACTAAACATTTGTATGGTATATATATATATATATATATATATATATATATATATATATATATAATATATATATATATAATATATATATATATATATATATATATATAAATTATTTTGTAGCTCTTACTGTAGAATATCACCTATTAGTGCCTGTTCGCATGACTGTTATTTAATTCGTACGATTGGCAACAGCAGATCTGCACTTTAGTCTTTTACGATTGGCAACATTCGTCTCATCATTCAAAGCTCCATTGGATAGGACATATACAGTGTTTTTTTTTAATGTATTCTTGTTTCCTATATCATTTCTCAATCTTTATAAATGCAGTTCAGGTAATTAGTGTTTATAGATATAATCTATCTCTAATTTCAGAAGCATGCATTTTGTGCTCATTTTGATGAAATACCTGGACTTGGAAAGGAATTTAATCGAAATGAATATTTCATTTAAGCCTAGTGCTTATCCACGTGCATCGCTTTAAAGCTAGAATTTTATTTGATTTTCCATTATTGAATCCATTCTATTGATATGTGTTGATTATTTTTGGCTTGATGGCTAGAATTTTGCATTTTAATTTCCAAATGATTGATGATTCTCCATACAATACTTCTTTTTATTGTGTAGGCATCATTTTAAAGTTAGGGTTTTTTGAGTTGCAACTTCTCTCCATTCCATAGTTGGATTTTCAAATTATTTTTGTAATATATTTTATAAATAAATATAAATTATATATATATATATATATGTATATGTATATATATATATATATATATATATATATATATATAATATATAATATATACATATTATATATATATATATTATATATATATATATATATATATATATATATATATAGATATATATATATATATATATATATATATATTGTTGTTGTTGTTGTTGTTGTTGTTGTTGTGTCCCTAACATTACATTTAAGGAAGAATGTGTGCACTGCTTCTGTTTAGTTTAAATGACCCGGGGCACCAGAAGGTAGAAGTCTGACTTCTGCCCCAAATAGGACAATACAACATCCATGCCCGCTGGCGGGACTCGATCCCGCAATCTGGCAGCCGAGCCATCACGAGGAAACGCCTGCCTCTTTGACCGCTCGGCCACCATATCGGCATACATATATTGTATATATATATATATATATATATGTTACCTTCTCTCTTTATCCTTAGTCTTGGCCTATAGTTACTCATTTGTAACAGATATGCTAGAGATGGGTTTTTTTGTACATACAGTAGTTTATGCATTATTTTCGATTAAAATCTTTTAATTTTTATTTATATATATATATATATATATATATATATATATATATATATATATATATATATATGTATATATATATATATAGAATGTTTCTTTAATACGAAGCATACAAAAGGAATTAGGAATAAGGATAGTTCATAAATGAAAAGTTAGATAAACTAAACAGCGTAGTATAAGAATGTAAATGACAATGCAGTATACATTTAATTTATTGCGCAAATGCAGCTAATAAATAAAATGTTTTCAATATAAATATAAATTATTAAATCCAAAGTTAGAATGTATGTAGTAACTCATAATACACTATTCCAAAATTTTCTACAAATACAAAGAAATAAAAGAAATTAAGACAAAAAGAGGAAATAATAAAGCATAATGCAAGTCATAAGGACAAAGACAATCAACAAATTTCAAAAATGAGGAATGCAAATAAGAAAACAAAAAAATCAAGCAAAAAAGCTTGCACATGGAGGAGATTTAGGCTTGCGAGATTAGGCTTACGAAAAGTTCATTTCGAAAAAATTCTCGTCGGGTCCATATATCCTTTCGAAATGAACACAAAAATGCTTGTTTCTGAAACACAAGATAGATTTTATCTATAAACTTGTGTTATATGGACGACAAGCATATAGATTGGAACAATAAAGGAAACATAAATACCTCAAAACACACCTCTTCAGCGCAACCATGACGAGCAAAATATGACTGGATCAATGTTGCCATATGCCAAAATGAAAAGATGTGATTTGCTGTTGCCAAAGAGAGTAATAAAAACTGTACTGCGCAAAAGCAATAAAATGAAATAAAATGAGTTATTCAACTGTTAAAGCTTCGAGATAAAAAGATGAAAATATAATTGCAGGGGAATGAAGAAGTACGGCTAAAATAAGATAATAAGGGGAGAATATGAGAATTTTAGGCTAATCGAAACTTATTAACTATACTATTGACTAAATATGCAGGATATTGATACATTTTACTGGTAATTTTGAGGTTATTAATGTGCAAAGCATGAAATTTTTTATTTGATAATCTATAAATTCTAAAAAGTTGATTAAGTATAATATTTCTAAACAATTGAATCGAGTTGCAGGAATTAAAAGGTAATAATTTATTAATATTAAATTTAAAAAAATCTTTTTTATCATATAATTTAGTAACTATCCCATGAGCAGGTTCTATAATTAGATTTAAATCCAAATAATATATATATATATATATATATATATATATATTATATATATATTATATATATATATATATATATATATATATATATATATATATATATATATATATATATATATATATATATATATATATATATAGTGTGTGTGTGTGTGTTAATATCATGATTAGAAGTCTATGATTGGTCAGAAAATAGTTACAATACACACCCATTACAGTGGGGTAAGTTCTACCCCAACTGAACTATGTATGGTGGATTGAAATAATAGTACCAAATGTCACATAACAAATAGAGAAACATCAAACGGTGAAAGATAAATTAAGTCTCAATATCTAGATTATAAATGATAATATTTATTTTGAAAATTTTGAATAATATATCCGTGAATATAGTAATAATTACGTACATTGCATGTGTTCGCGATAACCCCTCTAAATTTACTTCAAAGTGTATCTGAAAGGTATCACATTGCTCATTAACAGGATTTATCTTTTAAATTATGTATTTAATTATGTAAAACTCAATTAATAAAATACATTTTCAACTAATATTTTTTACAAAAACTATTATTTTAATATCTTTTGAGATAGACCTAAGGTGTGATGTGAGATCGGCAATTATCACTAAAGCATCAGAAGGATCTTCATTCGGCCTAATTATAAATATATGTTTTTATCATGTACTTTTTATGCATTTACACTGCATTAATGATCTATGGCTTTACTTGGGGTATATGGCACTTCATTGACTTGAGTAGATTGAAAATCTATCTTCAGCTCCTCAATATTAAGAAACGTTCATAGATCGAGAATGGTCTATCTTGGAATAATAAAGGTCTGCTTTTCGTCATTGAAAATATTTCGCATTAAACGATCATTTAATTGATACATTTGAGCATATGCAGTCCATTTTATTTTAATTTATTTTAGATTCTGACAATTGTTGGGGGCCATTTTAAGAAAAAAGGAAGTTTCTGTTTTTTTTTCCGAATCGTAACAAAATTTATTCAGCACTACGATAGCCCACAAGTTACTTATGTAACAAATTTTGTGAAATTCAGTCAATAAGTTTCTCATCAAGAGTGGACGAATACGTATTTTGAGGGTCATTTCCCAAAGAAAGGCATGCTCTTTTTCCCCGAATCGAACTAAAATCTAATCAGCAACGGGGTATACCATAAGTGACTTAAGGTAAGTGACCCAAATATGAGCACCCCTAAGCATTTTAATTATTATAATGTTTGTTTTAGCAGATAAAAATTTGAAAATTGGTGGATGTATTTTCCTTGCAGGGGGTAAGAGGGAAAAAATGATAATTGAGTTAAAAATATCAGATAGGTGCTAATAATAGACAGTGTCCATGTTGGGAGCCTAAGCAAATATTTGTAACCTTTGCACCTAATATGGGCACCCTTAAAAATTATGCTAAAGAAACCTTAAATCAGCATAAAACTTTAATTAGAGTCTGTACAAGATGGACATACAAAAATATAACATTATTCCTAACTTGTAAGGCCACAACATTCTTCATGTACCCAAACACGGCACTTATTACACGGTATCATGCTAATTGCTTTTCTTGACGAAACAGTACACAACAGCAGGACTCTTTTGAACTGGATACAGCACTGCAGGACGGCTGAGCTGCAACAGTTAATATTACATTTGTCTTGAGTTTAAGCTTGGATGCTGGTTTCTGCTTAGCTGCTCGTTTCGACTTGCCAGTTGTTTTATGCTTGGGTACCTTTTTTACTGGAAAAAACGATTTCACCAGACTTACAGCTCGATAATTTAAAGCCTTTTTTCTGTTGATATTTTTAAAATATCGGAGATAGATAATTGATGAATATCTGAGTCTTTTTTACAGCAGTGCCCATTTTAGGTGTAGTGGCCCATATTTGCGTCACTTATCTTATATACTAAATTTTATTAAAGTTAGACAATTTGTTCAGCTAGTGTGGATGCAGACATTGCACAGACATACTGTCATCACGCTAAGTATTTTTTTCCGTGTTCTAGAGAATTCGAAACGGGTAGTTCTGTGGAAAACTCGACTAGCTGTATTCGACTAGATATCAATACTTACCCCATACATTACCATGTATTGCAGAGAAAGTAAAAATAATATTTCAATTTTAATAATAATATATTATCACCGTTTAATTCAAGTAACCACCTTTCTAAAAGCGCATGCCAGTATTTCAAAGTGCCGATTGCAATCCCGCGGACTGAAAAAACTCATGTATACTAATTTGGCCAGGCTGAATGCAAATCTGAAACCTTTTTTCAAATTAGTTTGGATATGTAGAAATAGCCTCTCAAATGTTTTCCGTCTTTGCTATTTTTGTCCTTATAATCTCAGGCTGAAGACGTTGCCACAACATGATGCAATTGCATGGTCATAGGACGTTAATGCCTGAATAAACTAATAGGAAAATTGCGTTATGTCATTGAATGGTTTAATATACACATTTTGATAGGGATTCGTTTAATACATAATAATATTGAATAGGAGAGGTGTATGGCTTGCATGAGTCAGTTAGTATAAGTAGGGGTCCACAGGAGTTGTCGTTCGTTTGTTCCCCATGCATGGCCGGAGTGTACGTAAACTGGCGTTACGCATGAAGCGCGCGAACTTTGCTAGTCACCAATGTAGAAGCTCGATGTCTTGCTAGTATGTAAGCCTCCCGTATCCAACTCCGAGGGCTGAAAAATACTTATGCATACTAATTCAAACAGGCTGATGCAAAATCTGAAATCCGTTTTCAAAGATTCCCCTTGATCTAAAATAACAGTCTCTCAAATTTTTCTGTTTTTACTATTATTGTGAGAAAATACCCTGCAGAAATTGTTTCTGAGTTGTTTCACGAGCTAAAAGGAATCATGCCGGCCAACTCAGTGATGTTAAATCCCATGCAAAAGCTTTTTTTTCAATAACCCCTGGAAATTGAGTAATTTCACGTAAAAGATAATAATTTCTCACAAAATATGATTCCATTTAAGTGAGAGTTCGGCAGGAATTGATGTTTGTCGGTTCATGCTTCCCATGTATGACCACGCTGTACTTCATCCGTCCAAATTGTTCAGATTGCCAATCATACAACTGCACATCACTAATGTTCCAATGAGAGTAAGGACATTTTTATGTCACCAGATGAACGACAAAGTTCTAAAGAAATTTTGAAAAACTTCAGTATATCGTTGAGAGAAAGTTTTCTTGGGGGTGAAGAGACATGTTTACTGAGATTTTGTTTTTAATTGTTTGAGATAATTTTTACACCAAATGCCGAAGTTGTTGCATTGTTTATCACAGTTGCAAATTAGAACAAATTTGATAAAGAATTTGTTAACGCCCGGATTCTTCTTCTTCGACCCAGACCGTCCGACCTCCCAGAAAGGTGTAAGGTATCTGTTTGGACGGCCGGGAAGTGTTTACCAATTTAGAAGTGTTTACCAATTTAGGAAGTACCCAATTTAGACCTGAACCCAGTGGGGGAGGCATCCACAGGGACCGTACCCTCCTTCCCCTACCACCAACCTCTCGGAAGGACTTACGGACCCACATGTTTAACGTGATCGTACTCCGCGTGAACACGACGGCAGTTTGGGCAGCGGCGGGAATCGAACCCGGGACTACCGGGTGCAACCTCCGCGCGCTAACCACAGGGCTACCGCGCCCATCCCCGGATTGATAAGCTTGAAAATATACCTGATCTTCTCTCCACTATTATATCTTCTGTTTATCGTACTCCCCATCATTTAACCGAAATTTTCGGCCAATATAAACTCCATAAAATATACCCATCCAATGCATCCTGGTTGTATCTAAATGTAATGGTCCCACTTATATTTTAGAAAAATATTTGGCTCTTTTTCTAAAACCATATTTTAACCCTCGCAGTACTAAGGTGGGGTTAAATTGACACCATCTGGGTATTTTGCAGGTTTTTTTTTTTTTTTTTTTTTTTAACGTTTAAAATTTGTAAACTAAAATTATTTTCTAGGAATTCTCGTATAGGGTTGCTCTCATTTATAATTTTGTAAATTTAGTAAACTTCGGGCACTTCTATTTTTTTTCCTTTGTAGAAATTGCGAATGCGGTCACACTGGCCCCATCTTAGGCAATAAGGAAAATTAAATTTTGTATCAATTATCATGTACCCAGTGAAAGAAAGGAAAATATTGGCTTTCTACCACATGTAGTTCACTAGATGGCGCTGTGGGTATGGCTTTCCCGACAAGCAAGCGTAGGTGCGCCCATTCCCGCCTTTCGTAATTGCCTGCTATTCTGTTCGGTTGTCTGTAAATTTCACTGTTCAACGAAATGAATCGTCGCGATTTGACTATCGAGGAGGCACATTCTATATTATTTTCGGAATGTTCAGATGAATAAGTGGGTATAGGTGATGAATCTGATGTTTCATATAGGGATGCAGAGCCTGAAATTGTAGAAGATCATTTATCAGATTTCGAATGTAGCGATGTAAGCACTGAAAGCGAAGATGGAGATCGTAATCCTCATGTCGCTGGAAGGTCTTGGAAATACATTCAACTTGTTTCAAAGGCTCGTACTCATAACATTATTAGGCATGCTTAAAGTCCAACGCCATTAGCTAAGAATACCAAGACAAATATTGGTGCATTTTCTCTATTCACCAATGAAGAAATTATCAATATAATTGTCACATTCTCAAACCAAAGGGGTCTAAATAAAGTAGAAGAATGGAACGAAACACATCCCGATGGTGCACATCGTATATGGAAATATACCGATACAATTGTTGATCGTGATTTGACGATACCGGGATTCACGGGAAAAAAATCATGATTTATGGAGTACAGATATAGGCACCACACGCCCTACATATGCAGCTACTATGAGGCACAAGCAATATATGACTCTTCTTTCTGTCATTCGATTTGATGACATGAATTCTACAGCTGAAAGAAAAAAACGAGATAAACTTGCTCCACTTCGAGCTGTGACAGACATATTTGCAGACACCTGTAAAAAGAAGAACGAAGCGTCACTTTTTTCGGTACAATTGATGAAGAATTGGTAAAATTCCGAAGCAGATGCCCCTTCAAAGTATACATGTCTAGCAAACCTGGGAAATACGGCATCAAAGTCTGGATGCTTTGTGCTGCTACAACATTCTACTGCGGTAACCTGCAAGTTTATTTAGGGCAAACGGGCGTTCAATTTGAAGTGAATCAAGGACCCCGTGTTGTGAAATAACTTGTAAGTTATTGGAATAATTCTGGTCACAATGTAACTACAGATAACTTCTTCATAGATATACCTTTGACCGAATACCTTTCCGTATGCAACGTGACTCTGGTGGGGACAATGCCAAAAAATCGCAAAGATATTCCTAAGTGTATGGTCAATGTAAAACAGAGAGCAACTTATGCATCTCATTCTCTTTTCACCAAGAACTTGACATTGGTCTCATATGTACCGAAAAAGACAAAAATGTTTTCCCTTCTCATGCACCATGAACACAGCATCGCTGATGAAAGAAAACAATTCAAGCCAGACATAATCCTGCATTACAACAGTACAAAGAGTGGCGTTGACATTCTAGATAAGCTTGTCATGGAATAAACTTGCCGTAGAAGTAGTAGGGGCTGGCCACTGAGTCTATTTCTGAACTTTACAGATATTACCGCCTATAATGCTTTTGTCATTTGGGGAAATAATACGCAAAAATATACCGACCTGAAGTATATGAAAAATGCGCTCAAACAGTTTCTGGAAGAACATGCAGGACAATTGGTTCACGTTGGAACGCAG